>PVHP010007805.1:0-56423 GCA_004024765.1 Zapus hudsonius
TATCTGCATGGGACGCATTTGCTTTGTTGACATTTTCTGAAGTAAGCCCTCACTGAGGAGTGCTTGATCTGGTTTGTTTCTGTTTATTTCCCATCCTGCAGTTCAGGGCGACAGCTCAGTGAAGTCTTCATTCAGTTACCTTCCAGGAAAGAGTTACCAGAATACTATGAATTAATTAGGAAGCCAGTGGATTTCAAAAAGATAAAGGTAGATATTTTGTTTCCTAACTTTATTCTTCAAGAAAATAGAGGAGTGGGTGCACTGAACTGGTTGTACATGGGGCTGGGCAGTGGTCTCCTGTCTGTCCCCAAGTGACCTCTCCATGGCTTGCCCCTGGAAAGGTGCTAAATGTCCTTGATCCTTGAGAACTCAGCTTGCATGTCACTGAAGACCCTTCACTCTCCTCCCATTCCTCCTCACTTCCCATCCTAGCACCTTCTTCCTCCCCACCCCCCCAAGGAACACTGTGGGGAGGGTGGTCTTGGTCATTGGTGCCCCCTGGAGTTGTGCAGGGCCACACCCTTGCCAGGGCTGATGCTGTGAGGACAAAGGGGAATGTGGGGCTTTTCTGAAACAAGTAACGATGGTTTCTCTTTTCTTCCTCTTGTATTTCCATCAGGAAAGAATTCGTAATCATAAGTACCGGAGTCTAGGCGATCTGGAGAAAGATGTCATGCTCCTCTGTCATAATGCACAGACGTTCAACCTGGAGGGATCCCAGGTACGCCTCTGTCTGAGCCGCCTCTAACCATCAGCATGCCTAGGTTCTTGTAAGTGAAGCAGCTCATCTTTGCCCCCTGAATCATTGCTTCCATCCAAGGCGAAGGGAAATGAAAACTGAAAGGCCTTCCTTATTCTGCACTGCCTGTGTGGGTGAGCTAGTGATGCGTGCCATAGCTGGGCAGGCTTCTGCTCACACTTCCAGTTACAGGGGGAATTCAAGCAAGCCCTTGAAGGTAATGCTGGAAGATTGAGGTGCTATATTTGATGCTAGCTACCTTCATTTCTCTGGTTATAACCTGGTACCAGGAAGAGGGGGAAAACAGTGCCTCTAGTTGCTATTTTCAAGGTTTATTTTTAAATCAGTCCAGTTGCAATTCTCTTTACATTCACATCTCCCGAGTCAGTAAGTCTAAATGTATATAAGTAACAGTGAATTCATTCACGTGTCAAGGGGGGCACTTCTGTTTTAATTGTACTCAGTTACTCTCACTTTTTCTAAGAACTCTGTTTTTCCCATTTGTCTTTCTTGCCCAGTGCGTCCATGCGCAGTGAAAAAGGAGGAGCAGGACAGCAGGGCAAGCCATCCCACAGCACCCCAGGGCATCTCTTCTGTCCTTTCCTCCTCTTCCTCCTTTGGGTTCTTGGCTCACCCTAAAGATCCATCAGCTCTGACCTCTGACAGATTCTGTCCTGGTGACCCCATCCCAGGGTATTCTGTTCTCTCATTCTCCACCTGTGCTCAGTGCTTCCCATCAATGGCCTTCTTGCTTTCTCGAAGGTGCACCACGTTTACAGTAGAAGAAGACATCCCTAGGGCTGGACTGTAGCTCAGTCACTACTATGCTTGGCTGACACGCATGAGCCCTGGGTTCAGTCCCCAATACCACATGAGTTGAGTGTGGGGGCACATGCCTGTAACCCCCAACACTTGGGAGGTGAAAGCAGGAGGATCAGAAGTTCAAAGGATACATTACCAGCTAGCAGAGGCCATTCTTTTTCATATATAATTATATATATTTGGATTGTAATAAAAAGACAACATAAAATTTAGCATCTTAGCCACTTGAGGGTACAGTTCAGTCATGTTAAAGTTACTTATGTGATTGCTCATCAGGTCTCTAGGACTTTTTCATTGTATAGAACTGATAACAACTCTCCCTGGCCCTTACCCTGGCCCATAGCCCCACTGGTACTTTCTGTTTCTATGAATGTGATGCTTTACATACCTCACATAGATGGAATTATTCAGTGTTTGTCTTTTGATAGCTGGCTCATTGTTTTACTGTCTTTGGAGTTCTTTCATGTTGGATCAGATGGCAAGATTTCCCTCCTTTTCAAGGCCAAACAATAGTCCTGGCCTCTTCTTCAGTCATTCACCTGTCTTTAGATACCAGTTGCTTCCAGGTATTGACTAATGTGCTTTTTATGAGCACGGTGCACAGATATTTTCTTGAGACCCTGCTGGGACTCTGGATCATGCAGTGGCTCTATTTTAAGGTTTTGAGGGGAAGGACTACATTTGGCTCTGGTGTTTTGCTTCCGAGTGTTCATGGAGGCATAGGAGCTGATGATGACATTCTCCTCCTATAAAATAAATCAAAGCTGCCACGTTGTCAGAGGAAGAGCACACTGCAGTTGTGAGTCTGGGGCTTTGGCTTGCAGTGTTTAACCGAAGCTCCTTTGACCTTTAGATCTACGAAGACTCCATCGTCCTACAGTCAGTGTTTAAGAGTGCTCGGCAGAAAATCGCCAAAGAGGAGGAGAGTGAGGATGAAAGCAATGAAGAGGAGGAAGAGGAGGATGAAGAGGAGTCAGAATCGGAGGGTACGCCCAAGGGTCTGGTCCCCTGCTTCCTTGCAGCTTCCCACCTGCTGGGGCATGTCCATGGACTCCAGAGGCCAGATACCTAGCCTGCTCATGCTTGGCTGTTGAGATGGAGCTGAGCATGTTCAGAGCTTGGCACAGGCCAGGCTCAGTTCCCACACGATGTGAGTGTTGCCTTAGGATGCTGGTACAACATCGGTGTGAATACCACCTGTCAACTCGTCAGCCCACTGGTCTGCCACCTAGGTGTAGACTGGTACCCTGCTGTTTCTGAATCTGGAGTCTAGAGTTCTCACAGGAAACCCATGCTGCTGGGTCCAGGCCACACTGAGGATCGTTGCCTGTGAAAGTCATTGTCAAATTAAACATCCCATAAGTTATGGTCTACATTTTAAGTCAGTCTAGACATCATGTTTATGTATACATTTATATCTATATATATATTAGTTTTATTACATGCTTAGCACAGATGACTTGGAAGATTAAGAAGTTTCTATATTCTGTGAGTCACAGTAAAATACTTGAGAAGTACCTTCCAGTTTTTAAAAAATATTTATCTGCAAGCAGAGAGAGATAGAAGAGAGACAGACACACAGTGGGTATGCCAGGGCCTCTAGCTGCTACAGACAATAGAGGCATGCACCACTTTGTGTGTCTGGCTTTAAGTGGGTACTGGGGAATTGGACCCAGGTCCTTAGGCTCTGCAGGCAAGTGCCTTAACTGCTGAGCCATCTCTTCAACCCCGTTCCACTTTTTGTTTATTGCTGTTGTTTTTCTTGTTTGTTTTTTTTCCAGGTAGGGTATTACTGTAGCCCAGGGTAACATGGAACTCACTCTTTAGTCCTTGGCTGGCCTTGAACTCACAGCAACTCTCCTACCTCTACCTCCCAAGTGCTGGGCTTAAAGGCATGCACCACCATGCCAGGCTACCTTCCAGTTTTCAACATGTTGTTTTGTAGCATAATTTTCTACCCTAAGATACCTTGAGGGATGGATCAAAACATCTTAATTTTGCTGTTTGAATAAGACGATTGCCTTTTTCATTTTAAATAATGATAACTGAAGTATTCTCATTGAAAATAGCTTTAACTTGCCTGCTGCATACATATTGTCACCCAGAATTGAGTTTATGTCTTCCCCAGTCTTATACTTAAGTGGCTTTCTCCACACCCATCAGCTCTGGGGAGTTTAGTGATTTTGTTTTTTGTTTTTCATTTTACCCCTTTCAATTTCCTATTCTTTTCTAGTTCCAAAATGCTAGCTAGCATTTGATGAACAAGTCTACATAAAGTATCTCAGCTCCGTATTTCATTATATTCAAGCCAGGGTCTCATGTATCACAGACTAGCCTAATTATAATTGTTCTGTAGGTCGGGATTGAACTTCCGAACCTTCTGCTTCTATCTCCCCTCTAATGCTGGGATTACAGGCACACACCATCAAGGTGTCTTTATTTCTATCTGCCAAATAGTCCATGAGAACAGAATGCATTCTTCCTAAAGGTGAATTTAGCAGAGAAATGTAAGCAGCTGTAACAAGTGGTTACTTCCTGGTACCCTCACCAAATTCTGCTAAGAAGGGTTAACAAAGAGGTCAGCAGTGGCTTTATTTATACTGGTAGCAAATCTGGAGGCTTCCACACCCATCACTGGGGGAATAATTAGATAAATTGTATTGTAGATTGTACTTAGAAGCTTTTATTATTTTGGTTTTTGTAGACAGAGTCTCATGTAACAGGCTGGCCTTAAACTTGCTCTGTAGCTGAGGATGACCTTGAATTCCTAATCCTTCTGCCTCCATTTCACTAGTTCTGGGAATACAGCTGTGCAGGATCATTCCTGGTCTATATTCAGTGCTGGAAACTAGGGCTTCCTGCATTCCAGGTCAGCCTTCTACTGAACTACACCCCCAGCTAGGAAGTTCTCAAGAGTTCAAAAGAATTAGGCCAGTATGTGTGAACCGGTAGATGGGAATATCTCCCATGTATAAATCAAATGCAAGGTGTGGGACATGGGTGTACAAGAAGAGCCTTTGTGGTAACCATATAAAAACATACGAATGTTGGTATGCTTACACATGTCTATACATTTTTATATTTTTTCCATGGCTGTCTATAGAATTATATACACACAGAGAGGGGTGTATTTGCAAATTTGAACTTTGTTTTTTTCCTAGAACTACTCACCAGAAAAAGAACTGCAGGGAGTGAGGAAGGCAGAGGAGAGGAAGCAGGCCGTTTTACTGTCTGCTTCACACACTCATGCTTGATTTTGACTCATCTGTTTGAATTTTGAAGGCAACTAGAGTGACCTACGCAGTAGATTGTTGGCCTTTTCAAACCCTTGCTTTTGTTAATAGTTCATGCAAACTTTCTATGTAAGAACTGCTCTCACACCACATGTCCCTTCTCCGATAACCAGGAGCCAGGAAAAGGAACCAGCCCCTGCTCTGAGGTCTCCCAGCTGGTTTTCTGTTTATGACTATGTTGCATACCTTCCAAACAACTAACTAGACAGGACCAACCACGCTCAGGACACTGGGGAAGTCGTGTGTGGTTCTGCAAGTTGGAAGCATCTAGTGCTTGTGGGATCTCACTGGGGTCTGTCTTGTTTGTGCTGTAGCAAAGTCCGTCAAGGTGAAAATCAAGCTCAATAAAAAAGATGAGAAAGGCCGCGACAAAGGAAAAGGCAAGAAAAGGCCAAATCGAGGCAAGGCCAAACCTGTTGTGAGTGATTTCGACAGTGATGAAGAACAGGATGAAAATGTGAGTGAATGGCCTGGGTGGAGCAGAGAAGTCCTCTCCCCTCCTGTGCTGTCTCTGTGAGCACACTGCTCACATAGGATGGGGGAGAATGGTCTGCTGAGGTCTGTGTGCACATCCTCACTCAGGCCTGAGGGGAATGGTCCAGTGAGGCTTCAGTACTGAGATTTGTGGTTTAGAACCAGGAATCCAGGGCTTTGTGTGTTGCTTTGGGAATGAAAAGCTCCTCCATCCATTTCCCTTCCCCTCCCCTTCTTTAATCTTCCCGTGCACGTACTTACAAATACAGTTTTCTTCATGGCCAGTTAATATTTTATATCTCTCATTCCCAGCATGGTGCTAGTGTAAAGCAGATTAGATGAAATAATGGTTAGAGGGGAAAATG
Source organism: Zapus hudsonius (assembly GCA_004024765.1). Lineage (NCBI taxonomy): Eukaryota > Metazoa > Chordata > Mammalia > Rodentia > Dipodidae > Zapus > Zapus hudsonius. Next base: position 5,694 of record PVHP010007805.1, read on the forward strand.
AGAACAGTGTTGTGATGTCAGAGTTTTCGGCTTTGGTGCTGTGCAGTTAAATACCTGGAGGTGTTCTTTTTAATATTTGGAATATTCCCGGAGCATTTGTCAAGCTAGGTGCCTTCCTGTATGATGAATATTGAATGTTCGTATTAGCATCAATGAGATAGATGTCACTTAGGTTATGGTGTTTGCTGCTGGTCACGGAGCAAGGCTGCAGTGACAGGGCTGAATGTAATGCCAAAAGCATGGCGGAGTCCCTGCCTGTCCAGGTGAACAGTGAGCAGGAGCTTAATACGACCCCTTCTTGTTCACTCACTTTGCAGAGTAACTGGAAGGTCTCTGCTACCCAGCTCCCCCCCACACACACACATTTATTTTTCTTTCTGAAAAAAACAGCTTTTCATCTTAGTATATATGCAATTTTTTTCCCTTTCAACACATCGCCCCATTCTGGCTGATTATAAATTTCTTTAGAATTTTTATAGTTTCAACTTGTATCTTAAATACCATTTTCTTTAGGTGACTTATCAGCAAGCAGACATCAAGGTACTTTTCTTCTCCCATGAAATCTCTTAAAGCTTAGCTAAAAAGAGAAATTGTTCACCATAAACTTTAGAAGCCTAAGTGAAAGGCGTAGGTAAGCACAGCATGGCTGGTGGGCGTTGCCTTGGACTCTCTGGTGAACGCTAAGATTTGCCGAGCCTCTGAGGTGTCTTGTCTTTTCTCTTTCAGGAACAATCAGAAGCAAGTGGGACTGACGACGAGTGAGCCACACGGACCTTTGTTTCCCATGGTAGAACTGAACACTTTTCTCCCCTCTCTCATTTCTGCCCAGTGAGTTCCCTTGTCATTGGCCACTGGGTTCTTTCTACGTCATCATCATCTATAAACTAGCTTTAGAATAGTGCCAGACAAACATATGATATCATGGTGTAAAAAAAAACACGTGCGCAAAGATTTGTAACATATTGTGACCAAATGGGCCTCAAAGATTCAAAGATTAAAACAAACAAAAGCTTTTGATGGAAAAAAAATATGTGGGTGGATAGTATATTTCTATGGGTGGGTTGAATTTGGTAACGGTTTGATTGTGCCTGGTTTGATCACCTGTTCTGATGAAACGATTTTTGTCTTTTGTAGCACTGATAACCAGGAGAAGCCATTCAAAGCCACTGGTTATTTTATTTTTCATCAGGCAATTTTCAAGATTTTTATTTGTTCAGTATTGGTTTTTTTTTTACACTGTGGTACATATAAGCAACTTTAATAGGTGACAAATGTACAGTAGTTAGATTTCACCTGCATAGACATTTTTCCATTTTATGCTCTATGATCTGAACAAATGCTTTTTGACTTGTATAAGATTTATGTCTACTGTAAACATGGCTTATTATTATTATTTTTTTGCTCTTTGGTTTAAAAAGTTTTGTTGAAACGGCTATGGAATATTGCAGTCTATAGAGTGTTCTAGATGGCTTCTTTTGTCTACCTGATCTCCTATGTTGCCGAAGCGTGTTGTCTCCTCCTCCCTAAAGTGTACTTAATCTTTGCTTTCTTTGCACAATGTCTTTGGTTGCAAGTCATAAGCCTGAGGCAAATAAAATTTCAGTAATTTCAAAGAATGTGGTGTTGGTGCTTTCCTTAATAAACAGATGGTTGAGCTCAAGAAGTCTGCCTCTTCTTTTTGAGTCCTTGGCCACTGAAACCCTTGGGCTTGTCATGACAGTGTCCTGCGGAGCTGGGAACAATCCTACCATACCAAATCCATGGTAGAGGGAATCCAGGAATGAGCTAGGTGTGTTACAGGGGAGAGGGAACTATCCATCTCTGAAGATATTTTGATTTCAAAGTTGAAAGGAGGGTTCTACTTCCTCGCAGTTGAAATCTCCAAGGAGTTTGTGCTGTGCACCCCTCTTAGTGAGCCATGGAAAAGGAAGCTGCAGTTGTCACACACTTCAGCATAAATCCCACAGCCCCTTGGCACACCGAAAGGAACCAGCAGCTAGTTTACAAGTCAGAATCATATTTTCCCCGTTGTCCTAACTCTTTTGTTTTTTAGTTCGATCTTGTGTTTGCTTTCAGTTTTTTTTTTAAAACGTTACCAAAAAGCCAGACCAAAAATTTGGCACACCCTTTTCTAAAGAACGGAAGGCTCTTCCTGCACCACAAACATATGAGTGAAAAAGTCCTTTCTAGAATTGTCTCAGGAACAGTCAAGGATCCTTGAGATGATAACAGATGGAATGGCCAATGCTGTATTCGATCTAGAATCTTAAAGAAAATCCAACTCAAGCAGAGCATGGTTCTAAGAAACTTGGCTTTCTAAATATCATCAGTTCATGCTTAGATTTCAAGTTTTCTTGAGAATTCGAGTGCTGCATTCTTCCCTTCTTGATGGGGCTTGAAGATTTCCATCAAAGAACAAGCAGGTTAGGTTTTATTATTGAGATGATTTAGCATCAGTTCAAGGATAAGTCTTTTCTGCTTCTACTTCTAGATTCTTTAAAACAAAACATTGAACATGTTCATTTTATTGTGTTTCTATTTGTGTTTTGTGTTTTGTCATCCCCTGTCATCACACCCCAAATTTTATTTTTATTGGGGGTTCTGGGGATTCAACTCAGATCCTCTTGCTTGTGAGGCAGGCACATTGCCCACGTAGCCATCTCCCACCAGCCCCATTTCTATATTCTGTTTTTTGTGGTCCTCTTGGCTTCACAGACATTGCTGTTGTACAGCCATCAACACCATTCATTGTGACATGAGATTTCTCTGTGTGAAAAATATTCTTTGCTCCTTCTGCTAGCTGTATTTGCCGAGCTTCTCAGTCCATCCTGCCCAGCACACGAATCCTCCCTGTGACCCATATCCATGCTGTATTCACTACCCAGCTGTTATTATCATACCGCCTCACAACTGTAGTTCATGTGTGCAAGATCTGTGGTGGTGTGCAGCTGATGGATGAAAGGATTTATTTTGGCTTACAGCTCAAAGTGAAGCTCCCTGATGGCAGGAGAAAGCATAGCATGAGCAGAGGCTGGACATCACCTCCTTGCCAAGATCAGGTGGACAACAGCGACCTCAGGATCCTCCGCCTGCCCCCAACGCACCCCCACCCAGCAACACACTTCTTCATCAAGGCTCCACCTCCGAAATGGCCACCAGCAGGCAACCAAGCATGCAAAGCACGCAGGTTTATGGAGGACACCTGACTCAAAGCACCCCGTTTAGTATCTTCACTAGATCATTTATCATATCTTATCGCACAGGCACGATGGTATATGTGCTCACAAGAAGGATGGGTACAGTATGATAGTTTTGAAAGAGAGACCCCACATTGACATAACTTGATTACAGAATTATGTCAATCACCTTTCCACTGCTGTCACAGATACATGAGGTAATGACCTCACAGAGCTTTATGTTGACTCATAATTTAAAGCTGATAGAGGATGGTTGGCCCCATTGCTCGGAGGGAGGCTCAACATGGTGGAAGCAAATGGCAGGAAAAAACATGTAGCTCATAGTGAGAAAGCACGTGAGGGGGACTGAGGTCTCTTTCCATTAAGCGGTGTACCCCCGTGTTCCAAGCACCTCTCATTAGGCCTGAAAATAGCACTTCCTGGGAAAATATCCTCCAACACGTGAGCCTTTGGGGAACAGTTGATTTACATTATAGTAAGCATATTATAGTGATTGTTCCCTAACGTTATAAATTACACTGTATCATAGGTATGCATGTATGGGAGAAATAGAGATCAGTACTGTTGATCGTTTTGGGTGGTCTTGAAAGCAATCCTATAAAGGTGGGACTGCCATATAGCTTCAGGTCCTCGGGGGCCCCTTCATGAGGCTAGAATTCCAAAGCCCTTCTCGTAGAAAACCTGGAGTCACCACCCTAAGGGATCAGGCCCTGGCCACCCCTCTGGCAGCCTGACTGCCCTATGCACAGCCTGGCCTCTTGGCTCCCCAGCCTACAGCACTGATTTAAGTCTCCCTGTTCCTGGCTTGCTAATCACCATGGCCTGCTTGGCTTGAGTGAAGGCCTGTGCTCAGAGAATGAGCGGCATCCTAAAACCTTTACAAGTTCCGGACTTCAGCATAGGATGTTCTCAGTAGAAACCTCTTGATGTATTATATCAAAGTGTACAGGAACCGGATACAGTCATGCAACACTCAACAGTGTGATGCTTTCTGAGGAATACTTTGTCAGGTGAAGTCTTTAGCTGTGTGTCTGTCCATCATAGAGTGCACGTATGCAAACAGATGTCTACAGTGTCACCAGGTATGGAACCGGTGCTGCATGGGCAGTCTGAGATGTTACATAGTGCAGGCAAGAGGTAAAGACCTTTCTCTTCAAAAGCTGTATAGTTTCCTTCAAAATATGTCTTGGAGGAGCTGGAGAGAGAGCTCAGCAGTTAAAGGGTCTTGCATACAAAACCTGATAAGTCTGGGTATCATTCCCAAGCATTCAAGTAAATCCAGATAAACAAATTGGCACATGCATCTAGGGTTTGTTTGTAGTGGCCAGACGCCCTAGAGTTCCCATTCCCTCTCATTCTCTCACTCTACCCCTACCTCTGCTTGCAAATGTTTGTAAAAAATAAAGTATGTTTTTGAGGAGAAACTGAAACCTTGGCCCTGACCTATAAATCAAAAGTGGGTAATGCCTGGATTTTTTTTTTTTTTAGCACAGACATTTATGTGAATGTTTCCACTTCAATTTCCTTATTAGTCATTGTTTCAAGGCATGGATATTTCAAATATGTGTTGTTGAAGGTTTCCATTGTGTTAGATAAAAGTGACCCTGGGAGGCTGGAGATATGGCTCAGCATAAGGCACTTGCCTGAAATACCAAATGACCCAAGTCCAATCCCCTAGTACCCATGAAAGCCAGATGCAGAAAGTGGCACATGCATCTGGAGTTTGCAGTAGCTAGAGACCCTGACACACCCATTCTCTCTCTCTCTCTCTCTCTCTCTCTCTCTCTCTCTCTCTCTCTCTCTCTCTCTCTCTCTCTCTCTCTCTCCTTGCAAATAAAAATATTTTTAAAAAGTGACCCATAAATGTCAAGGAATCAGAAAAATTTGCAAAATTAAAAATGAGCCTAGAGCTCTTCACGTATTAATGATTTCACAACTGAAGTGTGGTCCCTGGATTATACTCATCAGCTGGTCACATGGGAAATGCAAGTTACCATGCTCCTCTGAGACCCACTGAACAGTCTTAACTCCCTGGGTGGTTCTGGGCATGCTCCAGCTTGAGAACTACTCATCTGAATCTGCCAGATGCTGAATAAATCTTGTTTCTCTTCCAGGGAACAATAAAGCCCCATTGGTCTTGATTTCCATCACTGGTTTCAGCATGAACACCCAGCACAATCATTCTAGATTTTTAAAAAGTCAGCATGCATCAAAATGACTGAACAGGTTAGATATCAATTCTCTCTGAAACAGCTTTCTTGTCATATATATATGACAAGGCTGCAGCCTTCATTTGTGCCTGATTTGGTTTGCTTAGCAGAAAGGTGAACATATTCTATTAAAAATACAGTGTTGTTCCCACAAGAATTGTCTATGAACAATCAGTCTTACTACACACATATCTTGGAGGAATGAGAAAGCCTAATGTTTTCTTAAAATTTACTAACGAGTCACATGATACTAGATAGGAGAGTTTTGTCCTTGTTTGTGTATTCGGTCGGTCACATATTGTGTTACCCTGAGGTCTGGAATCTGGCAGGGAAATGTGATGGGCACAGGGTGAGGGACAATGACCGATTGAGCTAGAATGGCAAGACCTTGTCCAGGTGAACTGTGCCCACCCCTGATGGTGTATAGGACATGATCTTATTGGAGGGCACCAGTGGCGCAATCCACATGCCTCCTCCTCTATGCAAAGTGCTGGTGCTCTGCACCACTGTGAGGAAGGGCTGTCCATGGAGTTTCCCAAGCTGGAAAAAGCAAGGCCAGGAAATGTTGAGACTTAGGGAAGTCAGTTTCTTGTTTATTAACACTGCTTTTGGTTATGTACATGGAAAAGGCCTATCCTCTGAACCCAAGACCTGGGATTATTATAAACCTTGGAGAATGGACTCGTGGTCCCTCAAGGAAATCACTTTTTAATTCTCTTATAAAAGTTTTAATTAAATTCCTTCTTTAGGATTATATAATGGATATGTGTCTACCACAACCAATGAAATCATGCAAACAACATTAATTTAGAATTTGCCTCCCACCAGGCAATTGACTTTAATAGCCTGATGTCACTTCTGCACCTTTCTTCTTAGTAGACACACAGGTGTGTGTGTGTGTGTGTGTGCGCGCGTGCATGCATGTGTGTGTGTATACATATACATACCTACATACGTATGTATGTATTTATATTGCCAGCCCCCCCCCTACACTCACTGATGAAACCTGTGGAGTTCTTCACCTTGACAGTGTCTTTGAGGGAAACATTCGTCCAAGGTCACATTATTTGATTTAAAATGTGTTTTTCAGCATTAAGCTTGTTGAGGATTTTGTGCGTGCTATGGCATACACAGTTTAGAACTGGTGGAAATTGCCAGGTGAGGATTTTGAGGGAGGGCATAAGTACAAGATGATCTCCAGGTATTGGTGTGCTCTCAGGACTGTATACAAGAGTCTCCAGAACACTAATGCTGTGTTTACTGCTGAAGACAATGGAGTCAGGAAGCGTGGGGCCTTTTAGTTTTCAACTCTAATGGTGTTTTGAAGGCTCCTTAAATCTTTTTAAAGGTCTGGCTTTTTGGATGTAATTTCTCGATCTCACTTAACCATGTATTGAGTATTTTCCTCTAAAAAGCAAGGACAGAGACTGACCTTTGATCTTATTTTCCTCTACTATAATAAACATTATTTTCTTTTTCATTATAAAATGAACACATTCACATTATTGAAAAGGTAGACGTACTCTGCATTATGTGTGATTTGAGTGCCCCCACCAAAGTTCTACATGTTGAACCCGGGTGTGGTGCTACTTGGAGGGGTCGCTCTATGGGAAGTTCCTCAAAGGGAATTGTGAGATATCATCCAGTACTTCTGGCTGAGGTATGGCCACTTCTAAGACAGAGGCTGGCACAACCTCATTACTGCCATTCTGTCTTCGTCCAAAAAACAAACTAATGAATCCCATGACCTCTGAGCGAAATAAGCCTCCCTCTACCGTGTGCATAAATAGCCCATCAGATATTTCAGTGCAGTGAGAAAAAGACAAAAATCACTTATAATATTACCAGTCAGAGACATCAGACATTTCCAGCTGAAGACTTGAACAACCTGTTTCTCACACAAGAAAGAAAATAGGACAAACTGAAAAATCAACACTTTTCAGATCCAGCGGGGAAGTGTGGTCACAGGGAACACAGCTGCCCCCCCACACACACACACTGCAGAGACAGGCTGGCACGTGGCATTAGAGCACATCCAGGGGCAGAACTCACCTAGCAAGAGGATGGGGAGCGAACCTAGTCTGGCAGGAAAGAATTGCTGAAGGCCCAGTGTGGGCAGCCTGAGAATGAAGAGCTCCGGGGACACTGATGAGGGGGACACAGGGAGGAGCATACTTTAGGGAGTCTTCCCTCCAGAAGCCAAGACCTGAAACGTATCATTTTGTATTCCCAGAAGGAGGAGGAGGAGGAAAGTAGCCATTTTAAAATATATCCAAAACAATCCTGTTTTTGTAGAAGCCCCCCTCAAGATGAACTATTTTACCAGAGACTTAGCATCCTGGAGGAAGGGACATACTTCATTGACGAAGACCTGACTCCCTGTCTGGGGGAGAGGGATGCACAAAGAGCAAAACATGCACTGTACGCTTGTCATATCACACCCACGTGTGACTCACGAGAAGAGTGAGCCCATCAGAACTCTAGAATGTCTCCAGTGCCAGCACATCACCACTGCATAAACAAGGTCATAGAGTTAAAAGCAACTGCCTCTTAAATGGTATTTCAAACATCTCCTCAAACCTAATAACAGAGGAGATCAAAACAAGGTCACCAAAGGAAAATTTCCTCTTGGATACCTACAGCCAAGTTAATATAGCCTTAACCTTGGCTAGATAAGCACCAGACACTAATTAAGACCTACTAATCCTGATTCCTTCATCCATTCCACTGTGTCTGGCTTGTAGCAAAAGTTACAGGGTATATAAATAAAATACAGAATAAATAAGTAAATGCACACGTTATAAAGGCAGAGTAGTAAGCTTCAGAGTCACACATGGCAAGGGTGTTCATGGATTCTGCATGGCTGATGAATGAGATGTGGGACAATTACAGAAGACATAACAAATGTGTGAGGAGACAAAAAGTAAACCAGAAATATTTGAAACAATACCTAAAAATTTCCCCAAAGTAGTGATGGAAGCCAAACAGCAAACATCAAGCAAGATAAATGCACACACACACACACACACAAAAAAAAAAAAAAAACCTTCTCCATCAAGACATATTAAAACTAGAAATCCAAGTTAAAGCCGAAAATCTATGGAACTGGAGGTATTTGAGCACCTGCCTGACATACATGAAGCTCTGGGTTCGATCCCCAGCAAGGCAAAACAGAAGAAAGAAAAGCAAGAGCTCAGAACAAGCTCCAAGGGGGAAATGTTGGTGTTAGCCTCAGAGGAGTAAGAGTGAGGATCACACTGGGCTTCTCTTCAGAAGCCATTAAAAGGATGGGATTGTGTCATTTCAAACAACACTAAACTTGAATTGAGGACATTGCATGAAGTGAAATAAGCCAGGCAAGAAAGAGAAATACAGTGTGAGTTTATTTATATATGGAACCTAAAAAAGATGTAGAAGACAAAAGAAGGGGGAAGGGGAGGGATGGAATAACAGATACAATTTTACCACTAGAAAGGAAGAATGAGTTTCCCTATACCCAATCAGGGAGACTACAGTCAATGGGAGGACTATATGGCTACATGGAGGGTTTGAATGTCCTCATAAAAAAATGATAACTTTTCTTATTTTATCATTGCACAAGGTGTGTCAAACATCATAATTTAACAGTATAAATATGTCCCACTCAAAATTAAATCCCCAAATCATAAAAACAGTTTTAGAGAAGACTAAATGAAGGCAAAATATTCTACATCTATTATTCTTAATTGATCTATCAGAAAATAACTTTCAAAATAACAACAATGTGTTTGATGCTTACAGCTTATGGCTAAGTGAAATGAGTGATGACAACGTTATAAAGGGTAAAAGGAGTGAACTGAGGATACCTCATACAAGGCATTGGCATTTCCCACATATGGAATAATTATAAAGTGGACTTAACATTAGTTATAAATGTGCATTGTAATCTCTTGAGTGATCTCTGAAAGCCATCGTTTAAGATACATAATTAAGGACCTGGGGATGTAACAGTGGTTGAGCTCTGACTAGTATGCGTAAGTCTTGGGCTTGCTAGGATACTGAAGAAATAAGGGATAAAAAAATGCAATCATGAAAATCGTTAAGTATGTATGTGGTGGTTAATCTCTGGTAGTTCATTTAACAGTATTTAGGATCTCCGTAGATACAAATCTCTGTGGAATTTATGTGGTTCCGTGAATTACTTGGGGAGTCGCTGTGCATCAACACTCCTGTTTATCTATGGAGCTGAGTGGACAGAGTCTTGGGACAGCCATGAGTAAGGAAGAACTCTCGGGAGACAGTTTCATTGAATAGCTCATTTATTAGGTTGGGGAAGTGCTTTTATGCAGGAGGGAGGAGAAGGAGAGGCAGGACACAAGCAGCAAGGGGATTGGTGGGGGCAAGGTGGACTGTGGATGTCTCAGTGGTGTGTAGGGGCTTCTTTGCTGATATGGGTCAAGAGAGGATTGGCAGGGGCCAGCAACCTGCCGAAGTCTAGTTTGCATAGATAAGTTGGGGGGACTTTATCAGTCCCAAGTGGCGGGAGTTACGTGACTTAAGGCATGTAACAGATGGCAGTGGCTGCAGAGGAGCTGTGACCTTATAAGGAGTTTTCTTGGGCAATAAGTCACTGGGCAGCAAAGAGACAAAACCCAAGGCTTGTCAGCATTCCTGTATGCCCAGACAGGAGGAGCAGCCCCTGCCAGTCTCAGCTTCCACTCAAGGCCACTTGGGACTAGGCTTTTCAGCTCAAGTCTTGCATCCTGGGTTTGGACCAAGCTTCTCGGAGAGAGGGCCTGCTCAACCTTCCTATCCAAGGCTGCAGTTTACACTTCACAGCCCAGATCTGTCCCTCTGTAGTTCCAGGTTATGTTCAGTGATGCCCCACACGTATATACGAGGGGTTATCTTAAATAGGTTAATTAAGGTGAGCAGGCCCACCTTGACTGGGCAGCACCACTCCATGGCCCTGGTACTGGACTGTATAAAGGGAGACAGCTGGCTGAGCACTCAGCATTCCCTCTTCTCTGCTTCCTCATGTGGACTGAATGTGAACAGCTTCCTCAAGCTCCGGCCACTCTGCCTTCTCCTCTATCCATGAACTGTAGCCCAGAACTGTTAGCTGAAGTAAATCCTTCTGCTTTAAACTGATTTTTGGTCAGCTATTTTGTTCCAACAACATGAAATTGACTAAAGCAATGTAGAAAGCAGAAAAAAGTAAAAGATTAAAAAAAAAAAAAGAAAGGTTCCAAACTAGGAATATTAACTACCGAGTCTTGCTATGTCAATTATCACTTTAAATGACAGTGGTCTAAATACATCAAATGAAAGGCAGAGATGATCAGATCAGAGTAGACCTTGAGAATGGTTGCTCCGGAGATTATAAACTGGTAGCCTTTTCTCACATCCCCATGACGGACTGGTTGGACCACACAGTGTCTCAAGACTTGCTTCACAGTAATTACCAACATGCAGAAACAGGAAGATTTCTTATAAAAATCCACATTCAAAACTTGTGTTGGAAAATTATAAAGAGTATAGGACTGTATTTCTGCCTGGCAAAACCTAGGAAGTGCCAAACCCCTAATACCATTTCTTGAAAGGCTAAGAAGGCCTCTTCAGTACTTAGTGTCATGAGACTCTTGCTGAAATTCAATTGGCATTCTTGGCCCTAGACCTTCTAGACTTCACTTGTACCTAAACATGTCAAGTTGTGCCTAAACACTGCAAAACTTTCTCTTGCTCTGGGACTCTGCCTATGCTCTATCTTGAACATTCTTAGTAGTACCACTACTCCTACCTGACTCTAACTTGCCCACCTGCCTTCAGGTGAGATGCCCCTGTCTCTAGAAAACCTGCTCTGTTGACTCCATGACTGAGGAGGGTAAGGGCTTCCTCAGGACCCCCACCCTGTTGTCTAGGCTTGCCTGCCTTACCCATGGTCTGAGCCCTTCCTAGCTCACCTTGAAGGAAGGTAGTCCCATTATTCCCTTTTCAAAAGTATTTTTATCCATTTATTTGAGAGAGAGAACAGAGAAGAGAGAGAGAGAGGCAGATAGAGAGAATGAGTATGGGCATGCCAGGGCCTCCTGTCACTGAAAAGGAACTCCAGACATGTGTGCCACTTTGTGTATTTGCCTTTATGTAGGTACTGGGGAATGGAACCCAGGCTATCAGACTTTGTAGTAAGTGCCTTTACTACTGAGCCATTTCTCTAGCCCCATGTCTCTTCTTTTTGAGGTAGTGTCTCACTCTAGCTAGGCTGATCTAGAACTCACTCTGTTACTCATGCTGGTCTTCAACTCATAGCAGTCCTCCTACCTCAGCCTCCTGAATGCTTAGATGACAGGCATGAGCCACCACCTAACTTTCTCCAGATCTCCACATCTTTCTTAGGCTCTGCTGTATCACACTGGCACAGGAAGGTGTTTAAGAAGTATGTGTAGACCACTTGAGCGAATGAAGACATAAGACAGCTAGAATAATCATAAGTAATGTTGACCATTCTTTGGTTTTTCCACCATGTGTCTGCAATGACATATTCCTAATTCTGGAAGCAACAACAGTAATGAAAAAATATACCTTTAAATTAAATTTTTCTTAAACTACGTATAAAGAAAAATGAATTTAAGCTCCTTAAGTATTTAAAATATCCCACTAGCTCATGTCTTCACTTGAGCTTTCTTGCGCTGGCTTGAATTTACTGAAACCCAGAATCTCACAAAGATCAATACTACTACATTATCTGGTTGCATAGTACTGGGCATCATCTACACTATACCCTTGTCTTATTGGTTTCAATCAAACAGAAAATTGTTTCTTCAGAACACAAGTCTATATAATTCTAGAGACTCTGGGAATTCCATGCTGAACTTTAAAAGTGCATATGGAGAGAGACTGAGATTCTATGGGCCACCACCACAGCCAGTGTACTGGGCATATGGGAGCTTGTTGACAATATGAAAGATGAAGGAGGGATACCTGTGAGCAGAATGGAAGATGGGAGGAGTAGAGACAGACGTCACATGAGAATTCAGGAAAAAAAAGAAAAACTTCCAGCTTGGGGAAAGATCTGGAAAGCTTGCATGATATTAGCATTTGACTTGGACTTATGATAATGTTTATATCACTTAGGCTATTCAAGAAATGGGGCTGGTAAAAACAAAAACAAAATCAAAAACAAAAAAAAAACAAAACAAAAAAGAAATTGGTCTGGGAAGATGGCTCCACAGTTAAAGGCACTTATTTGCAAAGCCTGCCAGCCCAGGAATCAGTTCCCCAGCTACCTGCATAAGCCAGATGCAAAAAAAGCAGCTCTCACACACATGTACAAATAAATAATTTTTAAAAATTCAAGAATATTTGAAAATATCTTGTCAATCTTTTTTTTTAATATATATTTATTGTCCATAATGAGTTACATTATTTAGTGGGCAAACCATGCGTTGTTATCCCGAATTCCTGTGACTTGAGAAAGTTAATTAAGAAAAACGAGTATAGTTTGGCGATTCTGAGCAGCAGGATTTTAGAAGCAGTTTTGCCAGGAATAAATGTGTGACCTTTAGAAGTTTCTTAATCTTTCCAGACCTGCATTTTCTCATCTATAAGCTGAGCTGATAATAAATGATCTCAAAAGTCCTTTCTGGCATTATCATTCAAATGACTGTCTATATTCTAATTTTTACACTGATTAGACTTTTGTGGTTAAGCACAATTAGTCTTGCTATGTGCTTCACAATAAAGTCAGGTTGGGCCCTTGATTAAGCACAAAGGTAGTCATGTCTTATTGCTTAGGGGACAAATGAAGTGTCAACTTTGTTCTGAGGAAAGTGATTAGAGATTATGTGTCTACAGGGGAAGAGTAATTCTTATTCAAAAGTGAAATGATAACTTCAGAAGGTCCTGGAAAGACTTTGAAATGTTCTTTGGAATCAGATAATTAGAGAAAGAAAACCGCATGAGTAGGTTCCCCGATGCAGTGGAAACGGTCAATGACCATGTCACTAAATGAATGGCATTTCATTTGTCCTTAATCGGTAAGGGCTGGGGGAGGAAGAACCCGCTGATAGATTTTGTCTAACTTTTTCTGTCCTGAGCAGTGGCATTTAATACAGGGCAAGGAAAGCACCTGGCAATCAACATTCAAATACTTCCTTGTTGACTTCACACCTACTCATCAACAGTGAGGATATTTGTTTGTAAACAATGCATAAACAAGTGGAATTAAAGAGGCCAGGCTCTGGAAAGTGATAGAAACCATGGGAACACACACAACTCCATTTCTCAGTGGTAGTTTGCTTATCCTGGCCTTCTGTTTTTCTCTTTGGTGTGCCTGTATAGTATATGGTGTGTGTGTGTGTGTGTGTGTGTGTGTGTGTGTGTGTGTGTGTGTGTGTGTGTGCTGTATGTATGCCTGCAGAGAGCAGAAGAATATGCCATGTGCCCTCCTCTATGGCTCTTCTTCCTTAATTCCCTGAGACAGAGTCTCTCACTGAACCTCCCCAGATTTTGGTTAGACTGGCTGACCAAGAAACCCCAGTGATCCTCCTGTGTCTGCCCCCCTCACCCCCTCAGCAATGGGGTTATATGCATACACACCCATGTCCAACTTTTTACATGGATACTGGGGATCAAATTCAGGTCCTCATGCTTGTTCAGCAAGCACTCCTACCTGCTGAGCCTCCCCAGCCCTATCCTGGGTGTAACAGACAAAGGTGGAGACACTCTTTGGACTTAAGTTGAAGTATCGTCTCTCCAAGCAGTAAGCTTATAGACATCAGAAACCCCAAACTAATCTGCTATTTTTTAAGTCAGTTGTTTCGCTGAAATTTGAGAAGGAAGGAAGGAAGGAAGGAAGGAAGGAAGGAAGGAAGGAAGGAAGAGAACAAAGGCTGAACACACAGCTAAGTAGGCAAATGCTTAGCATGTTCAAAGCCCTAGGTTCAATCCCCAATACTGAAAAAAAGTGAGGTGCGGTGGTTCACATAACCACCGCACTTTAGGGTGAGCCCTCAAGAGGCAGAGGCAGGTGGGTCTCTGTGTTTGAAGCCAGTCTCGTCTTCATGACAAGTTCCAGGCCAGCCAAGGTTACATAGTGAGATGCTGTTTGAGGAAAGCAGAAAGAGGATCAGAGAGGTCATGCCCCGGCACGCTGGCTGCTGGCTGAAGGCAGACTCAAGTTCATGGTCTTGCCTTCTTACATCCCTCCCTGGATAATGATGGGCAAGACTTCTCTTTGTTTGGGAGGGAGAGTGGCACCGTGCAAGGAGGAACCACACAGCTCCTGAGCTGAGTGTGGAAAAGAGGTCATGTATATGACATCACTGGCGTGCAATGACACCCAGAGGGTGCTAGTTCCCCTCTTTACACCCGAAGCCCAATCTGCCTGTCTAATGGCACCACTTGCTGATTTAAATATTTTCCATTTTCACTAAAAGGTTTTAGAATGCTCTTTCTTAGCAGTGTGTAAACACATGGAAAGGACAGTTTATGTTTGCAAGATAGAATATTTTAGGCTTTTTGTCTCATTTTGCTAAATGATAACTTTTTCTAAAAAATAGAAAGAAAGAAGAAAGATAGAAAGAAAGAAAGGAAGGAAGAAAGAAAGAAAGAAAGAAAGAAAGAAAGAAAGAAAGAAAGAAAGAAAGAAAGAAAGAAAGAAAGAAAGAAAATCTTGTGACTTACTCCGTCCTAGTGTAAGTCTGGGTGTTGTTCTAGAAATGATCTTCAAAATGAATGTAAGAGTCGGAGGATTATGATTTTTACTGTAGGCATGAGGATGACAGGCATGAATGTTTCAACAACTTGCCAAGGTCGCTGTAATTGGTGTGCCAGGATTCAAGCAGACAGCGTGGTGCCAGCGCCCCTCCCTGTTCCCAGTTTCTTGGCAAGGCTGCTTCCCAGTGCGCACATATTATTCCTTACTAAGTACACAGAATCTATATCTGAACTAATCAGAGCAGCATCAACAGAAACACAAAAACATCTAAGCTAATTTACTCTCAACCTTAGAGATAAAACTTACTTTTAAGAAAGAATGTTCTACAGTGAGGCTGTCGGCATCTCCCCTTTGCTCCCATAGATGTAAATCTCTACAGTTGAGCTTCAAGAGAAGCTGCGGGTTAGCCTACATATTGTCATCTGTTCTTCCCACTAAAGTGATGCAATTCTAATAAGCAGAGCACTGTAGAAGGCATACTAACACACGGTTAGATAGGCAGGAGCTCCATGGCCTTAGCGAGGACCAACTTACTGGTTTCTAGAAGGCACCTTCTATTCGTGTCCTCACTTTATAGGCAAAGACTGTATGGGTTTTTGAGCTCTCTTTTATGAAGGTACCAATCCCATTTCTGCCTTCCCAATGCCATAGCCTTCGCCTTAAAGAGTATTAGGAGTTGTCAGTATCAAAATTTTAATCCAAAGTTTTTTTTCATTTTTCTAAGACCATCTTTGTAATAATAATAAGATAATTAACATTACAAAAAAGAATCCATTAGCAGATTAGAATGATCATTGAAGAGATAAGGGACAGGCCACCAACAGAAGGCCACCCAAAGCATCTGCTGCCCCACTTACAAGGGGCAAAAAAGCAAAAGCCACTTAGGCAAGAGTGGTTCCCTCTGTACAGCCTAGGAGTCTCTTACGAGCTCAGTTTCACTAGATGTCTTTGGTAACAGTTTAATTCATGATGATGATTTAAAGGAATGAATCTTCACATTAAAAACCTTATTTTTCTTTCATTCTAACTGGCACCCCCTCCCAAGCTCCCAGGATCTGAATTAGTGCCATTTTATCACCTTACCAAAAGTTGATTCTACATTGTAAAAATTTCAATAAAAAGTCATAGGAAGGGATCTAAAAGAGGACTTAAATCTAATGGGCCTGGCAATTGCCTTCTCTAGTAAAGTCCTATTTTATTAATTATTTATAGGCTAGTGACAGCATTGTATCATGAATTAGGAAAGTGACACAGGCCATTTATTTCCCAAATGTCCAACTAATAAAAAAAAAGCATCATTGGGCAAAAATGAGTAGATACACAACACAGCGTCTCTTCATGTTTACAATAAAAAATAGCAGGGAGGACTGAAGTCAATGAGAAAAAAGTTTAATTTTAGGAACTGACTGAAAAGGCCAAAGCCTGAGCACTGTTAATTTTATACACTTACAGTTACATAGCTCCTGTGACTGGAGAGCAAGACACCGCTGAGCACTGCTGTGTATTACTAAAGATGCATGCTAACACAATTAAATCAGGAGAATGACTTCACAAGTTATAGAATAATGGCAGCTTTCGAGACGGTGCAGAGGGAAGGCTAGGAATTATCAGTAAGAGGGGGAGAAAGAGCTGACAGTCATCTTTTCTGATCTGGGGTTATTAGCTTTTTGGTTTTTTTTTAAGTTAATTATAGGATCTGAGACAATCTACCTTCAAGTGACTCTACAAAAAAAAATAAATACTTCCACCTTCTGTTACGAGGAAACTCTTCACAAAAGTGATAGAGAAGCAGGAGCAAGGTAGTTCTTTAAACTAGTGATCAGCCAGGGAAAGGCCCAAAAAGAGAGAATGAAGAGATGCCACCCTGGTTGCCTCCACAAAACTGGAATTCAGCATTTGATCCAGTCCACCCCTTACTTTTTCAATTTGGTGTGTCTAGGTAGACTGGGCCATCTTGGGCCAGTCCCTTGAGTCTAAGAACCAATCAGTTTCCTCCCTTACACGTCTAAGTCTGACAACAAAATCCATCCTAATAAAAGGGGCTTGCCAAGTGGGTAAGGGGTCCTCATCCCCCTCCTGGTGTCTGATCAGAGTAGGTCTCTGATTAGTCCTTTCCCCAGACTGGCCAGGATGTGGGGAAGGAAAATTTCTTCCTTCTCATTGAGTTACTTTCTTCAAAGTATGGAACCTTTACTAACTGATCTCTCAGCACCAGACTTACACTTCCATGCTTCGCTTCACACGTGCATTTGAGCCTGTCCCTTTAAATTTCCACGCATGTGTGTACGTACCACTTCCTGCCCTTTTCTGGATATGGATTTTCTCCAAATATTTGTGAGGGAACTTCACAATTAATACTTTACCCCTCTCAGAATCTATTCCCTCAATTCTTTAATATATGGACAAGAATCTCAAGGTTGGGATTCTACAATCCAGGGGCAGAATCCCCTTGTACTCCAAAAATTCTGGATTAGTCCCTCCTTCACTGTCCGATTTCCTAGAACCACCTTTTCTGGGATTTAGTCTCAGTAGACCTTGTTTGTGTTTTCTGTCATTCTGTCGAACCCAGGGTCAAATGATATATTGTTAATGAGTGAACAGAGCTAACCTTCTAATCTAAGGGAAGATTTTATTTTTAAAAAATGCTAAACCAGATATCCACTATAACATCTTTTAGAAACCAATTAAATGACACTTCTCATTCACTTAAGCAGACTCACTAAGATCTGAGAGTTGGTGAGCATCTGGGAGCAGAGTACATTGGTGTGGTGAGAGTGTGGCCCGCATCCTGAGGCATAAGCTGCCCCTATTCACACGGGGAAATCTCAGCTGTCATTTCCTCTCTTGGTGCTCATGGAGCTGTCTTGATCCTTTCAGTTTTATTATGCTGAGCATCTAGTCATCTAATCCTCACGCCCTCAGCATTCCAGGAGACGGACATGAACTACAGCCATGATCATGACGTGGAAAGCACTTGACCTACCTGACAGACTTTGACTTAGCTTTCAGCTCTGAGAAGCTCTGTCCTTTATCTCTGGGGCCCTGGGAGTCTCTGAATGCACCTGAGACGAGAGTCTCAGTGCTTCCTTTATCTCTGGAGAGGTCTGTGCACTCCAGCACCTTCAGTCCAGTGACCTCTGTGCTCCTTCATCTCCACAGAGATAGGTGTACTGAACAGCTTTCAGTCACCCTTCACCTCCAGGGAGCTTTGGCTTGTCCTCTGTGTGACCTCTGAGCAGATGAGAGTCTCCATCCTGCCCATCATCTCTGGTGAGCTGGACATCACCAAGAGCCTTCAGTGACGTTACAATTTAGTGTCCTGATCACTAATTTAGTGTAAGGAAACAACACTATAATCCACATCCGTTTAGTCCCCTTTGACCAGTACAAGCCCTACTCAGAAAGACTTGTAGTGAGTTAAAGTAAATGCATACATACATGAATACATAAATAAACCTTCAACCCACAACTCAGCTCCAGATTCATAAGTTGCCATACAGGAACACAAATAATGTGAAATGCCAAGGCAACAGAACTCCTCCAAAAAATAATCCTTCATTAATGGCCTCCGCTGAGATGAAGTCAAAGAAATTTCGGAAACATAATTCAGAAGAATAATTATGTGCATTCAAAGAAATCAAAGAACAAAATAAACTCCTGAACTAATCCCACAAAGCATAAAAGAATATGCAAATGAAATAAGGAAGAACAGAGGAAATCGGTTGGATGAAATTAAGAGGTCATTAGAAGATATGAGTAGAGATAGAAACACTGAATAAAAACCGATCTAAACTACAGGAAACTCAAAACACAGTAAGTCAAATAAAAAACTCTGTGTAAAGTGTCACCCGCGGAATCAATCAAGTAGATGACAGAATAGCTGAGCTTGAAGTCAAGGTGGGAAAATTGGAGCATTCCAAGATAAATGAAAAATTAATAAGAAGCTATGAGCAGGACTTTCAAGACATTCAGGATACCACCAAGAGATCAAATCCATGATTCTGACCATAGAAGAAGAAGAAAATCCAGCTAAAGACAAAGTAAATATATTTTTTAAAAAACTCATAGGAAAAGATTTCCCCCAAATTAGGGAAAGATGTTCCTGAACAGACACGGGACGTACTTAGAACATGAAACAGATGAGACAGGAAAAGAAATTCCCTTCACTTATCATATTATAACTAAACTATTAATATAATGAATATAATTTATTTATATTGTATTGAAAGCAGCAAGCAAGAAGTGCCAAGTCACTTATTTTTTTAATTGATATCTTTATTGTCCAAAATTAGATATATTGTATTAGCAAAGATTATGTTAGTATTCCCATTTCCCTACTCTCTGTCCCCAGTACACTGGGTATCCTCCTTGGTGGGCATACTGGATCGTTCCATGGGGTAGGAGGTTATGGTTAGCACAAGAGGCAGCCAGGACCCCCCCAATTTCTATGTTGTTCCTGAGGGGGGGGATGTCTCTGGATATTCTCCCCCACCATGGCTCTTGCAATCTTCCCCCCCCTTTTCCGCTCAGTTCCCTGAGTTATGGTGGGTGAGTATTAAGGCTGCTTTATTGTTGAGATCTTTATGGCCTCTGTACTTTTGCTTTAGGTCATGTTGGAAATTGTTGGTGTCTGTCATGCTGACTTATTCTGGATTGACTGATTGGCTGTGGTCATAGGTCTCTGCTATCCCATCACTCTCTCAAGGATTTCATTTGGGGCTTACATTATAGGCCAGGGGTGGTTCATCTCTTGCCAGGATGTCAGCCCTCCGCCTGCAGCTTGTTGGTGGAGTTGGAATGACCTGGGCTCTCTCAATGCCTTCTGGGAAATACAAACAGAATCTCCATCAGAGAATGAGATCAATTATAGGTTAAATGAGATACACCTTTCTAATTTGGCAAGATTCTATTGGGATTAGCCACTCTGTAGTTCTCTGGTACTGGTGATTTCTCCTTGGAGCCCAAGTTTTCAGTTCCCATAGGATTTTTCCCTGAGTCCCAATTCCAGTTAAGGTTCCTTGTCACTGAATGGATTTCTTGGCCAATTTGAAAGCTGTTGATTACCCACCCAGGTTTTGGTGCTTCTATTGCACAAGTGATCACTTCTTGGCTCGCTGATCTCTCCCAGAAGGCAGTGTGTCCAGCCTTCTCATGGCAACAGTCTGCATTGTATAACAGTGGTCTCTGCTTTCTTCAAATATCATTGACCAATTTCCCCTGGCCGCTTATGTAGCGCCTCCCAGCACTGCACTAGCTACCATCTGGGGGCTGGTTACCATTCTGGATCTTGCAGGGTCTCTTGGTGTTGTTCGATGACTTTCTGTGGTTTTTTCAGCAATACCTTTGGCCTGGGGTGGGTATTTAAGAGCTTTGACAGAATCCTATCTTGTTTTGGGGACCTTGTGGGTCTCTTTGATCAACAGTTCAGTGTGGGAAGAAACCAGTGACTGTGACAGGAAGTTGCAGTTCTGATCGATTTTTCATGGGGTTAGGCTTCCTCCCCTTCTACTCACAGACACTCTTACCAGGGGATGCCCACTTCTTCCTCAAGAGCTTACTATATGAAAGTAAGGATTTTATGATTTCAATTCATTATTGGTTTAGCTTATTATATAAGTCCTCCCCCCCATTGTTTCCACCTCTTTCCCAGTCTCTCATTTCCCCTGTCAGGTTTGCTTAGAGTTTAAACTTAACCTGGTTAGGAACCGCATATGAGGGAGAATATTCAGTGTTTGACTCTTTGTTCTCCTGTGAATTCGCTAAGTAAGATCTGCTCCAAGTCTGCCCACTTTTCTTTAACTATCATTATGTCATTTTTCCTTTCCACTGTGTAGAATTCCATCATTCAAATGTACTACAATTTTGATATCCATTCATCCAGGGATGGGCATTTGGGTTGATTCCAATTCTTAGCTATTATGAATTGAGCTACAATAAACAAGGTTGAGCAAATGTCTCTATGCTGAGGTGTGACATCTTGAGGGTAGATGCCTAGTAGAGGGATGGCTGGGTCCATTGGCAGCTCTACATCCTTTCTGTTCAGGAGTCTCCACACTGCTTTCCATAGTGGTTGAATGAGTTTGCAATCCCACCAGCAGTGAATGACTGTACCTTTTCCCTCTGCATCCTCTCCAGCAACTTTTGTTGGATTTTTTGATGATTGCCATCCTGACTGGAGTAAGGTAGAATCTCATCATAGTTTTGATTTGCATTATTTCACATTCTGAAAACAACAACAAACAAAAACAGATAACTCAGATTACCATACCCCCCAAAAAGGCATCTGTCATAACTAAAGGAAAAGAACTTTCCATGATAAAAAAAAACAACAAAAGAAGCTAAAGAAATTTATGACTGTTGTGCCAGCTTTATAGAAAATACAAGAAAGACTCCTTTGGATTGAAGAGTATGAAATGTACATACATGAGACAGCAGGAGGTAACAAACCCTGTGTGAATAATAGTTAATGCAAAAGAAAAATACAAAAATTTCAAGTACTGCAAAATCAACAAAAATGACAAGAATTAGTCATACTTTTCAATAATAACTGAATATAAATGTTCTTAATTTTCCAATTAAAAGATAGACTAGCAAGGGCTGGAGAGGTGGCTCAGCGGTTAAGGCACTTGCCTCCAGTGCCCAAGGCTTCTGGTTCAATCCCCCAGTACCCACATAAGCCAGACCCACAAGGTGGTGGCCCTGGTGCTATCTCTCTCTCTCTCTCTCTCTCTGCTTTAAAATGAATAAATGAAATGAAGATAGACTAGTAAAGTGCTTAAAAGACAAGATTCTTTTCTTTATTGCCTCCAAGAAACACACCTCACCATAACAGACAGATGCTACCTTATAAAATAAACATTTTCCAAGCAAATGTACCTAAGAAACAGGCAGGTGCTGCTCTTCTAATATCTGACAAAATCAAATTTAAACTACAACCAGTCAGAAGAGATAAAGACGATCACTTCACACTAACATAGTCCATCAAGTAGATAAATGATTCTGAATGCACACACCAAATACGGGTGCACACAATTTTATAAAACACATACTATTAGACATAAAGTCACAGAGTAACTCTAGCACAATAACAGTGGGTGATTTCAATACCCGACTTTGACAAACTGATAGGCCATAACAGCCAGAATGAACAGAGAAACATATGAATTGAATGACATCATAGATCAATTGAACTTAACAGACATCTACAGAACATTTCACCCAATCCCTGGAGAATGCACAGCTTCATAATAGTGCATAGAATTGTCTCTAAAATAGATCTCATATTGCAACACACAGTAAGTTTTATAAATATAGAAAATTTGAAATAATTCCCTGGACTACAAATGATCACAATGCAATAAAACTACAAATTAGCACTAAAAGAAGTTATATAATATATTAAAAACTTATTAAAATTAAAAAATACATTACTGAATATTGAATGGATTATTTAAGGAGTCAAAGAAAGATCAATCTGAGCATTGTGGTGCATGCCTTTAATCCCATCACTCGGGAGGCAGAGGTAGGAGGATTGCTGTGAGTTTGAGGCCAGCCTGAGACTATATAGTGAATTTCAGGTCAACCTCTGGACTACAGTGAAACTCTGCCTTAAAAAATCAGAAAAGAAGAAAGAAAGAAAGAGAAAGAAAGAAAGGAAGGAAGAAACCTGAGAGATCTCAAATGAATAATTTATTGTTTCATCTTTGGTCTTGCAAAAACAAGAACAAGGTAAACCCAATATCAGTAGATGGAAAGAAAGAATTAAGACCAGGGTAGAAATTAATGAAATGGGCACAAACAAACAAACAAAAAACATACAGTTGAATCAATGAAGCTACATGCAATAGTTCTTTGGAAGGTTAACTAAGATTCACAACCCTCTCCCACCCCCGGGTGAAACTAACCAAAAGAAAGAGAATACCAGACAGATGCACCCTGCAATTAATAAAAGGAGAGATGATCTGCTTTGCTGCAGTGTTTAAACTTTTAGCTGAGCATGAAACTACTGAGCTGAGGGAGGGACCTTGGTTCTCACTCTCGTCTGTGAAACCATCTGTCATGAGTGTCCCAAGATAGAACTGAGGAGTTACAGTGATGGTGGTTTTTCCTCCCGTGAGGATTCTGGAGGCAGAGGCCTCCAGTGGTTCAGCATCACCTTGCAGAACACATCAAGGCTTCTAATCATCATTCAAAAGCTGGACAGAGACACTCTAGCTAAGTCAACAAACACACCAGTGAGTTTTTACTTTCTAGCTCTAAGCATGTCCTATTCTTTGCCTGGAAGCTGAGTTTTGGCTTACTTCTGGGGGTCAATGATGACTTTAGAGAGAAGAAGGCAGAGGCTGGACACATCATGTCTAGGGTCTTTCAGACCTACAATGCAAAAACACTGAGTCAGCATGAGCCTGGAGTAGGAATATCCATGCAATAGAAAATATTGTCATGGGCAGATCTGAAGCTCTGGAATAGGCTTCCTTTACTATAATAAAATAGTTATTTTGAGCTATTTTAGGTTCACTAAAAGTTGATGGGAAGGCGTGGTTATGTCCCTGCTACCTGCACGTATGTATCCCCTCCTTCTCAGCATCCCCACCTGAGACGCCTTTGTTCCAAATGATGTACCTGCATTTCATTTTATTTCATTATCACCCAAACCTGTAGTTTATAATGGGGATTATTCTTGTGCAATGACTGGGTTTAGACAAGTATAGACTGGCATGTACCTACCATCACAGTCCCAAACAGAATATCGTTATTGCCCTATAAGTTCTTTGGATTTTGCCCATTGGTCCTTCCCTCCCCTAACTCCAGCCAACCACTGGATTTTTTAAGTTCTTTATCAAATAAATCTTTTGCAAATATTTTCCTTCCTGTCAGTGATTTGTACTTTAATTATCTTGACAGTGTTCCTCACAGAGCAGAACTTTTTTTTTTTTTAAACAAAATCCACCTTATCAACAATTTCTTTCACGAATTGGGCCCTTGGTGTATCTAGAAAATCATCTCCAGAACCAACATCATCTATTTGTGTCTATTTTTCCTTTTAGGATAGTTTTGTGTTTCACACTCCAGTCTATAAGATATTTTGAGTTAGTTTTTGAGATAGGCATGTGGTCGGTTTCTAGATTCTTGTGTATTGTGTGTTTCTAGATTCTTGTGTGTTGTGAGTGTGTGCATTTGGTTTTGTGTTATTGTATATGTGGTGTGTGTGGTATATACTAGTTGTATGTATATATGTGTTGCTTGTGGTTTATGATGTATATGTGAGTGTGTGGGTGTGGCATATGTGGGTGTTGGTATATATGATGTGTGGTATATGCATATTGTATATGAACGTGTATGGTATGTGTGTCATGTGTGTTTTGTTTGTGATTGATATGTGTGTTGTACTGTGGTGTGTGTGTATGTGTGTGACAGTATAGATGGTGTGTGGTATATGTGTGTTGTGTGTATATGAATGTGTGTGATATATGTGTTGTGCTTGTGTGTGGTATGTGTGTTGATATATATGGTGTGTGGTATATGTATGTTGTGTGTATGTGAATCTGTGTGGTACATGTATCATGTGTGATATGTGTGTTGTGTCTGGTGTGTGTTTAGTTGTTCAGTTATTCTGGCATCATTTGTTTGCTCCTTTAGCAGAGATCAGGTGACTACGTTACATGGTGCATTGCCCAGCTTCTTGTTCTGTTTCATTACCTATTTTTTCTTTCCTAACACCACACTGCCTGTATTACTACAAATGAGTCTTGATAATGGGTAGTAACCGTCTGTTTTGTTCTTCTGCATCAAGATTACATTGACTATTTTGGGTCTTTTTGCCTTTCCATATAAATGCTAGAGTTCATTTGTTTATATTCACAAAATAACTTGCTTAGATTTTCATTGAGAACACATTGACTATATAGATGACATTGGGAAAAACTGACAACAATATTAGATTTTATCCACGAACATGAAATTTTCTCCATTTATCTAAGTTTTCTGCCTCTTAACTTTGTGATTCTCTGATGTAGATTGTATACTTATTTTATTAGCTTTGCTACTCGTTAACTCACTTTCAGGAATACTAACATAAATAATAGTTCTGCCTGAACTCTCAAATTCCATTTGTTGTATGTGAAAGTGACTGATTGCCTTCTGATATGTACCTTTATTCTGTAAACTTGCTGTCATCACTTGCCAGGGGTATTTTTTGCTATTTAGGTTTACATGGATGATTATTTATGTCATCTGTGAGCAAAGACAGCTCTTTTCCTTCCTTTCCAATATGAGTCTCACCACATCATCTGGGACTTGGAGACCACCGGAAGAGCAGTGCTGAAAGGAACAACCTGGCTTTGTTCTTGGTCAGGATGAGGATGCTTTGAGTGTGTTAACCATTAGTGTGATGTCAGCCGTGGGTTGATTTTTGATTCTGTAGATATCTTTTCCAAGTTGAAGATATTTCCCTTTTTTTCTCAATTTACTGAGAATTTTGAAAATCAGGAATAGGAGTTAGATTTAAATTTTTTTTCTCTGCAGCTCTCAATATAAGCATCTGGGTTTTCTCCTTAGCCTAGAACACAATGAATTCCATTAAATTATTTGTGTTGACACCTTGCTTACCTGTGATAAACCCCACTTGGTTATGCTATATAATTCTGGTTTTCACATAGCTTGATTTTATTTACTAATATCTCATGGAGCCTTTGCATCTGTGTCCCTAGAGATCCTGGTTGCAGTTTTCTTTTGCAACATAGGTTGGGGATCTATTATATGAAATGCTTGGGACCAGAAAGTTTTTAAAGATTTCATTGTTTCAGATTTTGGAATATTGGCACAGACTTTAACAATTAAGCATCCTTAATTTAAAAATTTTCAAATACTTCAAACCTAGCACATTCTGAGTGGCATATCAATGCTCAAAAAAGTCACAAATTTTAGAACATGTAGAATTACTAATTTTTGGATTAGGGATTTCAATTTAATTTTGAGAATAAGGTTATGCTAGTTTCATGGAATGAGTTAGAATGTATGCCCTTTGCTTCTGTCTTTTCAAAGAAACCATATTTAATTAATATTTTCTTCCTTACATTTTTGGTAGATCTTTCTAGTTTGGAAGGTTCCTAATTATTGATTGACTTTCTGAAAAAGCCATAGAACTAACGAAGATGTCTATATCTTCCAGGGAGAGCTCTGGCAGATTGCATCTTTTGATGCATTGGTCAAATTCACTTAGTTTATCACATTTGTTCATGGTATTACTTTCATTTTTATTTATTTATTTATTTGCAGATACATGCACAAGGGCCTTTTGCTGTAGCAAATACATGGCAGACACTTGTGTTACATTTTTGTATCCAGCTTATGTGAATTAAACTCAGGCCATCAGGCTTCTCAACCAAGTATCTTTAACCACTGAACCATCTTCCCAGGCCCTGTTCGTGGTATTTCCTGATGAGCCTTTGAATGGCGATGGCATCTATAGTCATATATTCTCATTTCTAATATTAATCATTTTACCATTTTTTTCATTACTTGGCTAGTGCGTTAGATTTTTTTCATTGCAAGTGTAGCAAATGTCTTCTGGGGTCTTGGTTTCAGAGGTTTGGGTCCATTGTGGCTGTGCAGGTGTGGTGGAGCAGGGCAGTTCACATCATGGTAGCCAGGAAGCAAAGACAGAGAATGACTCTCATATACCCCCTTGAATTCCTTTGGGTGATACATTCAAGGCAGGTCTTTCCCACTTGGTTAACAATCTGGGGAAACCCTCCCCCCCTCACAGAGACACCAAGAAGTAAGCTTTCCTAACTTCCCGAGCATCTGTTAATCCAGCGAAGCTAACCGTCAGGATGACCCAGAACAAATTGTACTGATTTCAGAACTGTAGGGGTTTCATTAAACTCTTCAAACAACCAGCTTTTGATTTTGTTGGTTTTCCCTATTGTTTTCCTAATTTTCTCTATCATTGATCCCTGTTCCAATTTTTCTTTTTTATTTTCTTTTACTTATCTTTATTTTGTCATTCTTTTATAGTTAGTTGCCTACAGTGAGAGTTTTAATTACTGATTCTTTATCTTTCTTCCTTTTATTATTGTTTTTATGCATGTGTGTGTTTGTGTATATCTGGGTGTATACACACACATATATATGTAAATAGATAGATCAGAGGACAACACTGTATATTATTATTCATGAATACAGTCTACCTGTTTTTGGATACAGGATCTCTCATTAGTGTAGAGATTATCAATTAGGATAAAATGGCAAGTCAGTCAGACCCAGGGGATCCACCTATGTCTATAGCACTTAGTGCTGGGAGGGTAGGCATGTGTCACTATGCTTTGTATTTTTCCATGGATCTGGAAATCAAACGTAGGTTCTCCTGCTTGAAAGGCAAGCACTTTACTGACTGAGCTGTCTCCCCACCCACAATCTTTTCTCTTTTCTAGCAAATGTATGTGTGGTAGTTTTAAATAAATGCCCCTCAATATAATTTATTATAACTGTGTTTATTAAATTGTTAATTGTCTCCAGGCTTCTAGCTGGAGGAAGTGTCACTTTGGCCTGGCCTCCCAGGGTCATGACACCCTTACTAGATTGGATACAAAATTCTAGGGATACATATGCAAAACAGCAGCCACAACCCCAGTCTGGCAGTTCTGCATTTTGTGAATTACAGTGTTACAGTGTGCTTGCTTGCTTGCTTCTGGAGGTGCTGTCTCTGTCTCTGCTTGGATCTCTGAAAGGGGGCCAGCTTTTTTTACTTAACTTCCCCTAGGCCTGTTACTTCAATAAATACTTTCCTCCCCAAAATTGTGCCTGGTTTGGAGATTCATCCCAGTGACGTGTGGCTGACTACGACAGTATGCCATGCTATAAAGTTCCCCTTGAAAATAGGTACAATGCTCTCACTACATCATATTTATTTTAATAAGTTGTATTTTTACTTTGTTAAAAAATCCTTTATATTTTCTCTTGAGATATTTTTCTTTGACTCATGTGTTATTTAGAAGTACATTGCTTAGTCTCTAAATGTTATATGATTTTTTAAACTGTCTCTCTCATATCCACTTCTAGTTTAGTTAGAGAGAACTGTATGGTTATTTCTCTTTGAAATCTGTTAAGGTGTGTTTTATGTCCCAGAAATTGGTCTATCATGGTGACTGCTTCCCATGGGCTTGAAGAGTGTGAATTCTGTTCTGTGATGTGGTCGATAGTTGATTGATAATGCTGTTGGATACAACTGTGTCCTTTCTGATCCTGACTGATTTTCTGGCTTCTTGGTCTGTCCATTTCTGACCGAGGAATGTTGAAGTCTCCCACTGTAATAATGGATTTATCTATTTCCCTTCAGGCCCATTAGTTATTGCCTCATGTATTTTGAGACTCTCGTGTTAGATGTGTACACATTAATGATTATCTTTTCTTGAAAAATGAACCTTTTTATCATGGTGTGATGCCCATCTTTGTCTCTGATAAATCTTTTTCTGAAGTCTGCCTTCTCTGAAATTAATGTAAGTGCTCCGCCCCCTTGCTACACAGTTTCTATCTACTTTTTAAGTCTATGTTATCATGGAATATTGATCTCTATCCATTTACTTCTAATCTTTATGCATCTTTATATTTAAGTGGATTTCATTTGGATAACACAGAATTGGACCTTATTTTTTTTTATCTTTGCCAACAATCTCTGAAAAAAAACCCACAATCTTTGTGTTTTTATTATTATATTTAGACCACTGCCATTGAAGGTTTTAATTGATATAGTTGGATTATTATCTATATGCTTGTTAATGTTTTCTATTATTGCTTTTCTCTTTAGTTCTTATTTTTATTTTCCACTCTATGCTTTTGTGTGGTTCTTAGCTGAGCATTTGTTTTTCTTTTTTCTCAATATACCATTTTTTTCTCTTACATCCTTTTAGTTGTATCTTAGAGACTGCAATAAACATTTATAACTGATTCAAATAATACTACATCACTTCCTGGATGGCATATCTTGTAATAATAAGACATTTTAATTCTCATTTTATGTCCCTATATCATTGTTATCATATATCATTAATGTATGTTACACAAGAGCATATAAAAAGCATGTATATATGAACATATGCACATATAAAGGCATACATAGTAGGATGTGTTGCTGTTATAATTTTGAATGAAGTATATTTGAATGTAGATCAGGTCAGTTAAAAATAAGAGGGTGGACAATATAGCTCAGTGGTTCAGCTCTTGTCTAGCATCTGAGTGGCCCTGGGGTCAATGCCAGTATTAAGGAACGTGGGAGAAGCCAGGCAGAATGGCATATACCTGCAGTCCTAACACTCCAGAGTCAGATGCAGGAGAATTCCAAGTTTCATCTCAGCTTTACATGGCAAATTCAAGGCTGGGTTTCACAATGAGTCCATGTCTTAAAAAAAAAAGAAAGAAAGAAAATGAAATGTTTTTCTTTTACTGTCATCTGTTTCTTCTCCAGCATTCTTCCTCTTTTAATGTAGACCTAAATGTCTGGCCTATATAATTTTTTCTTCTCTCAAACAAACTTTTTATTTTTTAAAAAATTTATTTTAAAATTTTTATATAAATAAGTATATACATTGTATGATCAAATCTTGTGAATATGTCCATATAGAACCCCACAGAGAGTGATGGGATAAGCAAGAGACCTATAACCACAGCCAATCAGTAAACCCAGGATGAGCCAGCGAGACAGACACCAACGATCTTCAACACAACCTAAAGCAGAAGTATAGAGGCCCCTAAGATCTCAACAATAAAGCAGCCTTAATACTCACCCACCATGACTCAGGGAACTGAGCAGAAGAGGGGGTGGAAAGATTGTAAGAGCCATAGTGGAGAAGAATATCCTGAGACATGGCCCCCCTCAGTAACAACATACAAAGGGGGGGGGGTGGAACTGGGTTGACTCCTAGGCTATCCATAACCCGCTACCCCATGGACTGATCCAGACTGCCCACGGAGGAGTATACCCAGTTGACTGGGGACAGGGAAGAGAGAAATCGGTGAACCGGGGATACCAACACATTATCTGCTCATTCAATGTATCTAATTATGGATAATAAAGAAAAAAATAAATTTTATTATATCATTTTGCTTTCAGCTGGGTAGAATTCTATTGTGTAAATGTACCACAGCTTCCTGTAGACAATAAATCATGATAATTCCCTCCCCCACTCAAATTCTTCCCTTCTTAAGTGTACCCTTTATCAAATCCCTTCTCCCTTCCAATTTTCTCTCTTTTGTTTTGATGTTCTCTGTTCCTCTTATTAGAAAGGTTTTGAGTAGGTAGTGTCAGGCACTGTGAGGTCATGAATATCAAGGCCATTTGTGTTTGAAAGATTGCATTGTTAAGTAGTGCAACCCTTCCTTTGTCTCTTGCATTTTTGTCTGCCACCTCTTCCAAAATGGTCCCTGACCCTTGGAGTGATAGAGATGTCCCATGCTGAACACTCCACTGTCACTTTTCAGAACCATGGTGACTTTTGAGTCGCCTCAGTTGTCACCACCATCTGAAAAGAGAAGCCTCTCTAACCAAAATTGAGAGTTCTATTAATATATAGATATAAACATTTTAAAAATTGCTTACAGGGCTGGAGAGATGGCTCAGCGGTTAAGGCACTTGCTTCCAGTGCCTAAGGCCCTGGGTTCAATTCCCCAGGTCCCATATAAGCCAGACCCACAAGGTGGTAGCCCTGGTGAGTTCTCTCTCTCTCTTTCTCTCTCTCTCTCTCTCTCTCTCTCTGCTAGAAAATGAATAAATAAAATATTTTTTAAAAGTGCTTACATAGCAGTTTGTTGTCATAATACATATATTTAAACATATAAGAGCAGACATTACTCCCCTAGGACTCACGACCTCCCCCGCCATAGGCTTCTGACTAGGTCTTCAGGACCAGGCATGTGTTCCCTTCCATGGAGCATTTGTTCTTATATGTTATCTGCTTTACACAATGCAACCCATCCAAGTTGTATTAAATCCTAAATCTGATTGTCCTAATATCTCTGCTAAGTCTGTCAATTCTGATGCTTCCTTTGTCTCTTAAACATGGGCCTTTTGCCTTGTAGCATGCTTTTTGATTTTCCCCTGTTTCAGTCATGATACACTAGAGAAGATGAATTGTGATCCATAAGCCATTAGTGACACGGTGCTGAGGCGTGGGAGTGGAAACATTTCGTAGCAGAGTATGGCTTATGAGTATGTCTCATTCTTCTTGAGAGCCTGAGCCTTTGGGCTGTGAACTTCATCAGTGAGTCTTGGCCTCCCTTCCTTCTCCTTTTAGGTGAGAGAGAGAGAGAGAGCAACTACAGTGGGCTAGATTGGGTACTTTCTTTCCCCTAGGGCCTGGAAATTCTGAAAATTTCCACTAGCTTATCCTCTGGCAAAATAGTCTTTTATTTAGTCAGGTCTTGTTAGGAATAATAGATTGGTTTTAGTATATTTCAAAATGATTCCTTTCCTTCTGCATTAGGGGATTTTTTTTCCCCTGATGCTCACTGTGAGTGAATTCTTGGGGATAAAAACTAACAAAACTGTGATTGGATACTCTTGGCATTTTTCACTCTCACGTTTACCTACTTTGAGCCTTTGACAATTTGTGAATCAAAGTCCAGCTGTTTCCTTCCCCGCCCTAGTTCTTCTGGGGGCCTCTGCTCATGGGTTCCACTCCTGTGGCCTGTGATTCTCTGTATCCACCAAGTGGATACAGTCTCCTTTTCAGTTCTCCCTGTGGCTGAATATCTATGGTAGATCTAGGAGTTGTTGGTTATTTGTTCAATATTTTACCTATGGTTAGGACAGAGGGGCACCTTCCAGATCCTTACACGCTAGACTGGAAACTAGAGGTCTTCTTTCCTTCCTTTATGCACCTCTGTCTGCAGAGCTCAGAGATTTTACACTCTGGTTGAGAGAGGTCTTGTGAAGGCTCTGCTGTTGAAAGATGAGCTCACCTCTGCTACCCAGCAGCCGGCCAGGCTCTAAGTGGAGAGAAGCTTAGTAGAGAATCCTACGATGAGATGCCAGGAGCCAGAATATTCCAAGTCTAACTTGAAGTTTCCCTTTGCATTTGTGAATCTCTCTAGTTATTTCTAAGCCTTCAGTAAATTTTCTTCAATAATATAATTCACTATGTTCTGTGCCCTGGAGGATTAAGGAATGAGTGGGTACCTAGATGAGAAAAGAGGGCTGCATATGGCTGCATTGCTGTGTACAACTCAAGTTCATGGAGGGGCCTCAATCCCCATCTGCCACAACAGAGCAGCAGCTGTTGAACTTGCAAAGGTGAACTTGAGTATCAGACCTGAAAGAAGTCACAGACTCAGAAGCAATAGGCAACCAGGATAGATTGTAGCATTGGGGTGCATTATAAGAAAGTTTCAGAAAGACTGGATTAAAAACAATCAGAAGAAAAGCTGGATTTTCAGAAGTCAAGTGAGTTGAAGCTTCAGATTCGTGCCATTGGGCATTAAGAGGGAAGAAGACGTACTCAAGAAGTGAGAGGTGTCCAGTGATCTCACAGATCTCTTCAACCAATCCTGTGCTTCCGTTTCTCCTCATCAGTCCCTGTCTACAGCCCCACATTCATCCAGCCAGGACACTGCTTTTCTTGTGAAAGCTCAGAGTATTTTGCACCCTTTCCTTTTTCTCCTCCCAAGAATTCCATTGGCCACATGCTGTTTTGTTTATAATATGATGTAGAAGTGGGATTGGAGGGTGTGGAAGTGAAAATAAGCAGCAAAAGCAATGCGGTCTCCTCATTCTGCATCCTTGTGTGGTAATTTAATATGGGTTTAGTCTCTGACTAAGGTTCTACCTATTATGCCTGAATGGAAGCAATTTCCCAACGGAACTGTTTGGATGAAGTGACCAGCTAGTTAATACACTCAGGTGCTACCTTCCTGGATCTAGAGCTTCATGTCATATGAAGGTTCATCTTACTAGTCCAGTTGATTGGATAGAGAAACGCTTAGATTAGCTCTGCACACCCCTGCCTGGTGTGTCTGTGATGCCTTTGGCAGAAGTGCTTAGAGCATGAGCTTGTCACAGAATCAGTGGATGAACTGTACTCATGGTTCAATGGCATGGCTAAGGGGGAGCCTAGTTGGAGGAAGTATGACACTGAGCTATGTCCTTGGTGGCTACATCTTTCTGTGGATTCTTCTAGGATTCCCTTTCTCTGTTTCCTGTTTGTCATAATGAGAATGGCTCTTCTTGGTCACTGCTCCTCACCAATGAGGACTGATGCCTCTGAAACTATGAGACGAAATAAGTCATCCCTTCCTTTAAGTTGTTTCTCTCAGCTATATGGTGATCAAAATTGAGAAAAGAAATTTACACATAAGGGAGCTGCAGGAACATAGCCAGGAACACCGACTGTTTCAGAAACACATGTGGTGCCCATCCAGTGCCTGTGGGCTTGGGCTTACCCCTGCCATGAGTCAATAAGAATCATTCACAGTGGCTGTCACTCTTCTTGTTTATGACTCCGCACTAATTCCTAATCATGTTTCTATTCAGTTATTCTTCCATGTCTTCCCTTGAAATCGCTTTACCTTCTCACCCATGAACACCATGGTGTACATTGCACTGGCCTCTTAACTGTTCAACTCTAATCCTACTTACTCACCTGATCCATCATCCAGGCAGAAAAAAGAAAAAATCACCCCCCCCCCCATTATCCTATCTTCAGCCATACACCCTGAACATACCCGATCTTGTCTGATGATATATCCTGTCTCCATAGGATCATTGCCAGTGTTTTGTTTTCTGTCCTGTAAGTTCATTTCTGTATTCAAAGGCTCCTAAAGCATGCAGGCTTTTTCCCACAATGAATTTGGCATGTTATCTTTTGTAGTTACCTTCACTTTGCAGGGACAAAACGCCAGATCCCATGTAGCTGGTGGGGAGGAAAAGGTCTATTTGGCCTACAGTCTCGAGGAGAAACTTAAAGATGGCAGGAGAAAGCACACTATGAGCAGAGGCTAGACATCACTTCCTTGCCACCAAAGGTAGAAAATAGTACCAGGAGAATAAACCAATCTAATACCGGCCAGGTAGGGGCTAATAAACTTTAAGTTCCACCCCAGTAAAACATCTCTTCCAGCAAGGCTCCACCTCACAAGGAACCAAACATTCAAAGCAAATGAGTTTATGGGGGACATCTAATTCAAACCACCACATTGCCTCTGTGTGTGTGTGTGTGTATACATATATAATGCATGGAAATGTATAGCTTTTCTCATCGTTGTAATTATGCATGTGACAATGTAACAGTTTTCTGACTCTGCTGGTAAACACAATCTCCACAGGGGCAAAGCTAATGGCAGGCTCTGCTCCCCTCATCAGCACCCAGCACATGCCTAACACATCCTTTGTGGACACGGCATTAGCATTGTGAATAATTAGATAAGCCTGCCAGGCACTGGGGCCACAGTGCTGAACAAGACAGACATGCTCACTGCCTCCAATTTTTTTGTGGTCTGCATAGTGTCGTAAAGCCTATCAGCAAAGACATGCTTAAGGACATGTTTTCTCCTTCCCAGAACACTCTATCTCAGAGAATTTTCTCTATTGATTGAAACATCAACCATGGGCTAGGAAAGGGACCTCTGCTCAACTTTGCTCACTTTCCTAGGTCAGCCTCTCACTGAGGAAACCTCTGGGCATATCAACATGGATGGGGCATCCCTCTGTCTTTATCCTACAAAGCCAGCTCACTCATTAGAACAAGCTAATAAGAACAAAAAAATGTACTTGGGAGTCAGG
The DNA here is from genome assembly GCA_004024765.1 of Zapus hudsonius. NCBI lineage: Eukaryota > Metazoa > Chordata > Mammalia > Rodentia > Dipodidae > Zapus > Zapus hudsonius. The sequence goes on from PVHP010007805.1 coordinate 40,569, forward strand.
AGACATGGGTTCGAGTCCTAATTCTTTTACTTTTTGAGTGACAACTCACTCATCTGTCTGGATTTGAGTTTCCACCTCTGTCAGATGGAGAGGCTGCTCTGACAAAAAGCTCTAGGTTTCCTTGGAGCTCTAATAGTCTGCCGTTTTTATGATGGGAGGCACCAGTGCCTAAAAGCAGAGAGCTCATCTTTCTACAGATGGACCAAATCCCAGTAATGATTCAACTCCCCCAAGCCAGGCTTAACACGTCTGATGCTGTATTTGGTTTCTCCATTACACAGGTCAGTCTTAGCTGAGCCCTCCACTTTTGTAAGACAATGCAAACAGGGAAAGTGGAAGGGAGACAAACAGGTCTCCAGGAGAGTTGTCATGGATGATCAATAATGTCTTTGTGAAATGCCAAGAAGTTTGGGTGTTTTCTTTTTCAACCCTCTTCCTTTAGAAAATTGTCTTTTGAAACACCATGACCTGATTTTCAGGGAAGGAACAATTATAAAGTCTGTGCTGTCTTGCCAAGGCAATGAGTTTATGATTAAAGACTAAAAGAAAAGTCAAACAACAAGGGCCTCACTTCCTTATCTGATTGGATCACACAAGCTGGAGATGCATGGGAAATGAGCTGCTATCTGGAGAAAGTGCTAGCCAATCAGCACTCATAGAGGATGAAATCATTACACACACAGACCACCTGACATGGGGCACCCACAGATCTCCCCTGTTATGTGACATTGAGTATTTCTGGGAATGCACCAATTCTTAAGATAAGGAATGACTTCCTAGGAGCAGGAATGTTATGGCTTCTACTCTTCTCATTTCCCAAGATACCAAGAACACCTCAGCCCAGGCCTTTGAGACAGAGAATATGGTCATTATGAATGCTGGGCCATTTTGTAGTTGCTCTCTAAATCATTTAATTTCATCCTAATAGAAGTGTTCGAATCACATATTAATGATCTCATTATACAAATAAAGACACTTAAACCACTTCTCTGATATCAAAGGACCAGGGCAGAAAAGACAAGGTTTATATTCGTATTAGGGCTTTGAGCCTAACGTTGTCAATTACACAAGAAGAACTTCCAGGGGCTTTACCTCACCTCCCTGACCTGTTATTCTGAAGAAAGCCCAGGGCACATCACAAAGTCTGTCATTCAGGCTGTTCAGAGTACTCAGTTCCTCTTGTCTGTCACTGAGTATGATGGGGCCGACTAGGTACCCCTGGAGGGCGCCAAATCATCAGGCTCCTGTGGACTCTGCCCTAGGCAAGAAGCATAGTGCAAGACACTTCTCTGACACTGAAACAAAGAAAGTGATGGAACTGGAAAGCTCTGTGTTGAGTGAAGGTGAGTGTGAGTTGCTCATCTGGATGTGTGTGAGGGAGAGAGGAGCATAAAAAGGTGAGGGTCCATAAAAGGAAAAGAAGCTTTGAGAGCCATTGCAAGAGCAGAGGAGAGAATAGCTAAGTGACAATAATGTAGAATGCTGGTATGAGAACCCATGAACTCCTAAGCCACCAAGACCATCGTGTGAGTAGACTCTGATCCAGAGTATGCTGTGGCTCATCAGTATTTAGGGAGGTCAGCCACACAATAGTCCCTTGTAGGTCATCAGTCAGATTCCAGTTTCTCTTTGGCTCATCCTTTCATCTTGAACTTTCTAGGGAAATGATTACTGACAAGCATACAAACCGGACACAAGTAGCTCATGCAGATGTAGAGAATGATGCAATCTTTCCCTATTACTCTGAAGGAAATGGAAATATCTCCACATGTCCAGATGTTGTAATTGTTTCTTCCAACATTCTTCCACTAGACACATGGAAAGCTAAAGCTTGCATTTCACAGAAACATGGGAAAGTCAAAAGACCCAACAGGGTAACAGCAGGGCGTATGAACCTTCAGACCATTATTGTCTTTACTAATCTCTGCAAACTTCATTGGTCTTAAAAATGGATGCATTTCTACTGCTTGCTCTTCCCTTGTCTGTTATATACCTGGAAAAGTTCACAGTTCCAAAGAGAGACTCAGTGGGGATTCCATCAAACTAGAAATAAATTTTATGCACAGCAAAGGAAACAAGACAACATGGTAAATATACAACTTACAAAAGGGGAGATAATATTTATGAGCCATACATATGGCAAGGGCTTGCTATCTAAATATAAACAACACAACTCAATAGAAGAAAAGAAAGAACAACAGTTAGGGCTGAGGATGCAGCTTACTTGGTAGAGTGCTTGCCTAGCAGGCACGTAGCCCTTGGTTTCAGCTCCATCATGTCATTAAACTAGGGTATGTTAGCACAAAGCTACACTAATAACGCTTGGGAGGTGGAGGCAGGAGTATCAGGAGTTTGAGTTCAGCCTGGGCTACATGAGTCTATGTTTCTTGTTTCTTTCTTTCTTTCTTTTTTTTTTTTTGAGTCCATGTATCTACATGAGTCCCTGCATCAAAAATATTTTTAAAAATGGGTAAAAGCTGAAAAGACATTTCTCAAAATAAGATGTACAAATGGCCAATATGTATATAAAAATATCTCAACATCACTAGTCAAAATCAAAATAAAACTCAAACCCACAATGAAATGTCACCTCACACCTGTTAGGATATCTTTTATATGCTTTTAGGATATCTTTTTTATATATTCGACATACAAGAGAGAATAAGTGTTGGGGAAGATGTAGAAGAAAGAGAATTCTTATACATTACTTCTGAGAAAGTGAAGTAGTATAGTTATTATGAAAAACAACATGAAATTCCTCAAAATATGTAAGACAGAACTACCATATGACCCAGAAATTTTACTGGTGGATTGTTGCAGTTACCTTCATGTGGTGGCACAAAACACCTGACCCACGCAGTGGTGGGAGGAAAGAGTTTATTTTGGCTCACATTCTCACGGGATAGCTTCATGGTGGCAGGAGACAGCATGGCATGAGCAGCGACTGGACATCATCTCTGCCACAGCAGGTGGTAACCAGCAGCAGGAGAGGGAGCTGGGATAACACCAGCAAGCTAGGGGCTAATAATCATTAAGGTCCACTTCCAGGGACACAACTTCTCCAACAAGACTCGACCTCCAAAGTTACCATCAGCTGAGAACCAAACATATGTGTCTATGGGGGACATCTAATTCAAACCACCACGTGGGTATATATCAAAAGGAATAAAATGGCTTTCTCAAAGGGACAAAGTGCTCTCACATTAACTGCTACATTGTTTACAGAAGCTAAGATGCAGGCTCGACCAAAGCATTCTGCCATGGATGAATGCATAAAGAAAATATGGAATGAGCACGTAATGGAATACTATTCAGCTGTAAAAATCCTGGAGGATGGGGCTAGGGAGATGACACAGAATGTAAGAGTACTCGCTGCACTAGCACAGGGCCTGATTTTCCCTAAATTCAATTCCCCACTATGCATGTAAATAGCTGGCTGTGGCCACACATGCTGGGAACCCCAGTCCTGTGTTGAGTGGAGGGAGAGAATCACTGGGGCTCACTGGTCAGCTAGGTTGATTGACAAATGGCAGCTCTGAGTTCAGAGAGAGGAAGCTGCACATGAGTGATAAGGAGGACACCTGACATTCTTCTCTGGCCTCTCCACGTGTGTGCGTCTGCGTGTGCATGCACGTGTGTGCACATGCAGGAGGGTACATCCCCCAGAAACTATGAATGAAAACGCCAGACACATAAAGACAAATACTCCAAGACGTCAGTTACACTTGGAACTGAAGTGATGAATGCATGGAGGCAGAGAATAGAAAGGAGGCTGCCTTTCACAGGGGTGTGAAGGAAAGGGAGTCATCAGGTGACACAAAATTTCAGTTAGACAGAAGGAGTAAGTTCTCATCTAATGCACAACACAGTGAGTATAGGTAGCAATAGTGTGTAAGTGGAAAGAGCGGCAAGAGTAAATGTTAAATGTTTCCACTGTAAATAATGATAAAGTAAGTGAGGTAATGAATGATGCTAATTAACCTGATTTACCCGTTCCACACCGATTACAAATAGTAAAACATCATTCACATGATATAGCTATGTACATATGTATATATACATACATACCTTATGCTTGTCAATTAAAAAGTAGAACTGCTTTTGCTCTGTCCTATCAAGAACAATAGTAAACAAAGACAAACTCATGAACTGAAGTTCAGAGGGGCACTGGCAGGATAACCCAAGTGTGGTGGTTTGATTCAGGTATGTATTCCATTAATTTATGTGTTCTGAATGCTAGGTCCCAGCTGGGGGCAATTTGGGAATTGGAGCCTCCTGGAAGCAGTGTATTGTTGGGGCAGGCTTATGGGTGATATAGCCAGCTTCCCCTTGCCAGTATTTGGCTCACTCTCCTGCAGTTGTTGTCCACCTGATGTTGGACAGGAGGTGATGACCAGCCTCTGCTCCTGCCATCGTGTCTCTAAGCCAAAATAAACTGTCATCCCACAAGCTGCTTTTGGTGGATGTTTGTCACAGCAGCAAGAAGCTAACTGTAACACCAACTGTTATTTGAGCCACGAGGATAGAACGGCTTTGAAGCAGTTTGTTCAAAGGAAAAGACATAATGAATGCTATGCCCACATTCTCTAGTGAGTAGACGTCATTACCAAACTAAGCAGGGTTCAAGAACGTTGCTGGAACATTTTCCCATGGCTTCAACCATCCAACGTGAGAAGCCATGAGCACTTTCCACTCTGGTACCCTCTGTATTTCATGCACAAGGCCCTCACCACAGCACATTGCATCCAGAGGAGGGTTTCTTTCAGAGAATTTTGTTTTCTCTTTGCCTGGCAAGACAAAGTTAGCCTGGCCTCCAAGAGAGGAAGACAAGACTACTTTCAAAGGACAAAAAACCCTGCTGATTAAAACAAAGCTGGGAATCTTATTACAAGTGGAAATAGCCTTCAGCAAAATAACCTGTTCTGGGGCTAAAAGCATGGGGACTTTGGAGACTTTCTTTATCGAGTATAGATTTGCTGTCAGGCTCTGCTAGGAGGCTGTAAAATCCCTCCACATCAGAGCAGACCCAGCATTCGCAGGCATTGCTTCTCTCCCCACATCTTGAAACAAAGGCCCATATCTGGAGACAGCCAGGGAACCTTCTCACTGTCTGGCTTATGATCATTCTCCTGAACCCTTGGCCTCTGCAGGCTGCTCTGAATAAAACCCCAAACCAAATACAAAGCACATGCAGCCCGCATTGTTGACTTTCATGTTTCCAAATTTCATATCCCTAACAGGTTGCCACTTCTAAACCCTCTTATGTGGAAATTTCAGGTCTCATTGCTTTGGGGGTAGTGAAAAATACATAAAACTATAGTGCTTTAGAACAGAGCGAAAGGAACTTTAGATAGCATTGATTGTATCAGATTACATCACCTACTTTCATCAGTGAAGGTTTTAACCTGGAACAAGTTTGGTTTCCTTACCTAGAAAGGGCACCTGAAGGAGGTGGGCCACTTCTCTTTATTGCCGACACTTCCATCTGCTGCGTTGCACCTTGTAAATACTATTAGCAGTGGCTAAGTGAGCAACCTCTGTATTAGATGGCTGGGATCTGATGGGCCTCCCTGCTGTTTGGTAATTATGTAACTCTTGTGATAGCATGGAAGAATGAAGTGAGTTAACATGTTTAATCACATTGTCAAGTGCTTAAATGGTGTCTGGCATATAGTGAGAACTCATAAGATGCTAGCTAACATAATTGGCAATTCAAAAGGCTATGAACTCTGTCGTGAGACCTACCAAAGTTTATCATGGTACCTGGCGAAGTGTGTGCATTAAATGGACTCTCACTTCATAGCAAGTCCTGTCACTAACTGATCAGGGAGGAGATTGAACTGAGAAAAAAAAAATGATTTTTTTTGTGTTCTTATTGCAAGTGGGAATAGCCTTATTTCCAGTTTTTTTCTTATTACAAGTAGAAATTGAAATTTATTTTTATAACAAGGTTATGTTTTTATATCACCCTCCTTGCTCCTATTATACTGGGGCCCTCCTCAATGGGGTTATTGGTATACATTGTGGAGTGCTGAAGGTCTCTGTGATGGGGGGATAGTGCCTCTGACTAATCCCACCCACCCTGAGACTTTTACAATTTTTAGGCCCTTCTACAAAGTTCCCTAAGCCCTGTCAGGCATGTTAGAAATCTGATTTAGTGTTGAATTCTCTAAACTCTGGGTCTCTGTTTTGATCAGAAATTTTAATTACAGTGAAGACATCTTGATATCTACCATATTTTATTGTTATATGATATTAATCATCAAATGATTAACAATGAAAAAGCCTTGAACAAGAAAGCCTTGAACTATTGCTTCCATTAATCTGATACTCTTATTTCAATTTAGTGGGAGGGTCTATCCCAGCACTATAACTTTGATTATATTAGTTAAGGATGATCACCATTTGTGTTAAGTCAGCTTTCTGTCACTATGACAAAATACCTGAGATAATCATGTTATAAGGAGGAAAAGATCTTATTGTTTTATCATTTCAAAGGTATCAGCCCATGGTTACTTGAACTCGTCACTTTGGGACTGTGACAGGTAGAAAAATGATGGTGAGGAGCATATGGCACAACAAAGCTGCTCACCTCATGGTGCCAGGTAGCAAGAAAACAAGGAAGGAGCTAGGGTCTCAATATCCCCTTCAAGATATGTCTCCAGTGAGCTTCTTCTTCTGTCTCCTAATGTTGTCACCATTACATAGGACCATGACCAAGGACTAAACACACTAGCTTTAAGAGGACATTAAGATCTAATCATAGCATCATGTAAGAAAGATTTAATGACTTCCATCACAACCAACTCTTAAATCTAGAACTATTGGGTTAGTCCCATCTGAACCACCTGAGCAAAAAGAGGATGAATGTGGTGGTTTTTATTAATTGTCAACTTGACAGGACCTGGACTCCCTTAGGAAATGAGCCTCTAGGCAAGCCCGTGAGGGACTATACTGATTAGGTTAACTGAGGTAGGAAGACCCACGTCAACTGAAAGTAGCACCGTTCCATAGGCTGGAGTTGTGGACTGGATAAAACAGAGAGAGCTAGCTGAGCCACAGCATTCATCCCCTAGGCTTCCTGGGTGTGGACACCATGTGATCAGCTTTGCTTTAAGCTTCTGCTGCCTCAAGCCTTCCCTCCTATGGTGTCCTGGTACCTCGAAGTAGAAGTGGAAAGAAGTTTTTCCTTCTTTAAATTTCTTCTATTCAGGTGTTTTTTGTCACAACAATGAAAAAGTAACTTATACAAAGAAAGTGTGAAGGAAAAACTGGGTACTGTTACCAAAAGAAAAGGCTATGGATATTGGACAAGTACACATTCGAACAGCTGTCCATCCATGGACTGGGAGGTAAATCACTCGACCTCTAGAGTATTGTTTTCCATCTGTAAAATGACAGATTTGGTCTGATCAGATGAGGGCTTTTTAAATTGAAGAGTATCTAAGAACCCTCTGAATACTTTCTTATACCCGACTGTCAGAGATTCTCGTTCAGTGGCTGGTGTGGAGCCCAAGGATTTGGCTTTTTGTCAAGTGCCCAGCTGAGGACCACACCGAGCTAGCTGATGGCTCAGGTCCTGGGTGCACAGCAACGCTCTGAGCAATGACACATTTTCATGCTGAAGGCAAGTCAGAGATGCCACTGCTCCGCAAGGGAGGGACAATGGCAGAGCCCAAGACTGACAGCTCCCAGTTCTCAGCCAGGATCTTTCCCCAAAGACACCAAGCTGGATCAGCACTTCAGTAGTTACAGGGTTGGGTGGAGCTGGAGGAGCCAAAGTCTGTTCCTTCCCAATTCTAGAGCTCCCGGAGGACAACTTCTGCCCTCCTCTATCCTGACTCTAATCCAAATCTGCTGAGGCAGCTTTGAGGATTGAAGCTTCCCACATAAGCAGAAGGGCTTTCTGGTTAAGTACACAGACGGGTGACAAGCAGACTTGGACACCGGTAGTCATTCTTCTTGACTCATTAACTTCATGTGACTTTATGTAAGTTATTTAATCTAGATGTTCCTCAGTTACAAGGTTGACTATGTGTAGCATCCAGCACATAGGGGTGTGATGAGGACCAGCATGAATAGGCAAAGAATTTAGCAGAGATAGAAAGACTGTTCAGCAGTGAAAAGCACTTGCTTGCAAAGCCTTCGGGCTCAGGTTTGATTCCCCAGTACCCACATAAAGCCAGATGCATGAAGTGGCCCATGTGTTTGGACTTTGCTTGCAGGGACAGGAGGCCCAGTGTACCCAAATCACTCTCTGTATCTGCCTCTCTGTCTCTCATAAATAAATAAAATACATATAAAAAAGCATTTAATGGTTTCTGGCTCACACAAACTCCCTCAATGCTAACTGCCCCACTAAGTTCTGGCCCAGAATGCTTTTGTACACTGCATAGCTGAATTCACTTGATAAATTATGCTTAGATTCATTCTTTCCCATTTATTAAGATCTTAATCAAGCATGTCCTATTTTTCTGCCAGGCATGTCCAACCTATGGCTCATGGGCCACAGCAATCCCAGGATTAGCATAAATGTGGCCCAACATATTTGGAGATGACAAAATCACGTTACAATGTCAAAAGGTTGGCTACCCCTCTATTCTCCTTCCAGAATGCCTTGGTAAAAGATGCTCTAGAGGTAAATGCGTTTGGAAAACAATGGATCAAAAGACGTTTTACCACGAGATTTCTTGGGGGTTTTACTATGATAATTTTCAATGAAAATTTTCACAAGGGATATTTGATATTTTGGTGGTTCCCAAACCTGTTGCATCATGGAACCCTTTGACATTCTCTGATACTGAAGAACGCTGGATAAGCTGCAGAGCTAAAGTTCCAGTATGCCAATGCACAGGTGTATCCAAAGAGACCCTTTAGTTTCTTGAATCAATGCTGAGAATTCGAGAGTAAGTCACGTGTCATAATTAGCAAGGTAGTTCAGATTAGGATAATTGGCCCAGGTTATTACTATATAGCCCAACACATGAAGACAGAGGATATAAATTGCCTTTTTTTTAAACTAGTTTTTTTGTATTAAGTAAAAACTGTGCAGGAAGAAGTCATGCACTGGTACCCTTTCTCTCCTCCCTGCCCCCTTCCACGTGGGGCCTCCTCCGTGGGATTGCTGGTGTGCTCAGTGGAATTGAGGGCTAGGTGTTGTGTGAGCAGCAGTCAGTCACGGCATGTGCAATGCCTCTGGATATTCTCCCCCACCATGGCTCTTACGTTCTTTCTGTCCCCTCTTCTGCAAAGTTCTCTGATCTATGATGGGTGAGTTTCCAGTCTACTTTAGTGTTGAGTTCTCAACATCTAGCATTTTGAGAACAATTTGGAAACCTCTTTTTTGATTAGAGGATAGAAGCACTTTGGAACTGAGGTGCTAATGTTCCATTTCTTCTCTGTTATGAGGGTACAAGAAGGGGAAGTGGCTTCTCAGTTTTGGATGGTGGAGGCCATGGGGAGGTCTTCTAACAGGCTTCAAGGTTCCTATATCCGATTTAGTCTTGTAGTAATGTCTACAAACCACAAAATACTGGCATCAATTATACACCATTCTTAACTATAGTCATTATGTTTTACAGTAGATCTGAACTTGCTCCTCTTGTCTAAAATTTTGTATCTTTTGACCAACATCTTTCTTAGTCTGTCTCAACTACCTCTGGTAACCCCAATTCCATTCTTTGCTTCTATGAGTTCATCTTTTTTAAAAACTCTATATATAATACATCTTTGGGCATTTGTCTTCTTGTGTCTGGCTTATTTCATTTAGAATAAGTTCCTTGAGGATTTTTTCATATATAGTCACATGTGTGGTGTGTGGTATGATGTTTGTATGTGTGTGTGTGTGTGTGTGTGTGCAGATGTGTACATGTGGGCAGGCCAGAGGAGAATGTTGGGCTCATCTGTGTGTTTCTTGAGACAGAGTCCCCCTGTTGTGACTGAAGTTAGGCTTGGGAAGTAGGCAGGTGCTGTGTGAATGTGTTCGTTCTTCATGAGGAGGGTGGAAGAGCAGTTCTGAGAACATGAAGAGAGGTAACGGGAGCAGATAATGCTTCGGGAGAGCAGAGGGGATGCCAGTGTCTTCCATAGCTCTAGGCTCAGGAGCAGCCATTCTCACTGAAACAGCTCATGGGCATTTGCATCCTCACCAGGAAGATTTTAGTTCCTAACAAGTTATTGGACGGTTTTAGGTCAGTCGCCATGTGAAATACTCTGTGATGAAGAGCATGCCAGATTTATCTATATTATAAAAATGTGATGCTGGGCACTGACTTGGGAGAGGAAGTGGCTGCCTGTTTTAGAACAGTGCTGAATGCTCCTGGGACCGCTCAAAGATGAACTGTGGATGACACTTTGTCCCTTGACCTAAAGTGAAGACTCTGGGTTCTGAGGCTGTGTGACTTGTATTCTGTCAAGTATATCAAATGAATCAAACAACTCTGATGCCCTCACCACCGGCATCATGGTCTGTGCTATCTTACCCATGTAACAGTTAGTGAACCTTGAGCATGGGAAACACATTCATGTTCAAGTATTTGCCATTCAAAATCTACACATATAGGCTGGTCTTACTGCCATTTGCAAGAGAGAAACTCCCCCACTTCCTGGACGCACCTCGAATCAGCTGGCCAGTATCATGTCTCCATGAAGACAGGCTTGGAAATGTCAGCACAGATGATCTTGAGACACTGTCTGCAGAAATGCATTGCTTGCAATTTTAGGAGGGTGCCAGGAGAGGAATGTGTCTCCTGGGAACTCCTGCCAAGGGAGCTTCCTACTGGAAACTTCTTTATACCACGAGGCTGACGTACTTCTTTCCCACAAGCCCTTCCCTGGGTTTGGCTTTCCTCTCCCCGGTTCCCAGAGGCACTCTCAAACTGGGACTGCTGGACAGGTGGGCAGTGATGGAGCCCTCCCCCCTCCCCAGTTGGGCTTGTTCATAGCTGGATCTAGACCAGCCTTTCCTGAGCAGCCGGGGATGTCCTGGCAGCAGGAACAGCTCATAGCTGGCTCTGTGCAGAGCTAAGAGAGTCCTGAAAGCCACTGTCACGGGGCTTCTGGGAGAGGAAAGGAGAGCGGCAAGGATAGGAGAGCAAAGAAACACTGGCATGGCAGGAAGGGGCCAGCTTTGCTCTGCACTGGATGTTAGCAGGATTTACCAGCCACAAAGCAGATGGGAAGTGAGAAGGGTCATTTCAGAGGAGGTGTAGACATGTACTCAGTAAGGAGGGACAGTGCAGATAAGACCCTGGCTCTGCAATCCCAAACCTCCCACTCAGCATGTGATGTGGATTAGAACTCTTGGGATTTAGGGACCCACTGTGGAGCTGCCTGACACCTACTCTCAAAGAGGAGTTATCGACCTTCTAATAAAGCATCAGTTTCAGTGGACAGACGTGACCACTCAGTGAGCACTCTGAGATGATGGGGCAGCTCCATGGTTATATGTCACCGTGGAAGGGTAAGCTGGTGACTCAACAATTAAAATTCTAAACTACAACAGCTAGAGGACCTGCCACCTCTTACTTGGTTCCATGTGGATGGCTTGTCCATTACTTCTCTTTCTGGAGACACATGCAGGGAAAGCTATCAGGAAGGCTGCTTGCTGGCAGGAAGGCTGTCAGTGAATCTCACAAGGACAAAATAAGCATCTTGTTCATTTTCAGGTCCTGGATACTCATGAAGGATTGGAACGTAGGTCACTAATAAATATTCCGTAAGTGGCATCACTCACCATTTACTTCCTCTGTGTAGTAGTGTTCACGTTTGTAAAACAGCTGTGCAGATTTATTTGTAGTGAAGGACTTGTGCTGAAGCAGATGTTTCTCAGTTCTGGCACAGATACCTTAAGTGACTTGTCCAAGTGGACAGGACAGGTGACTGTTAAGGGTGGCAGTGAAGCTAGCTGCCATGTTAGGAGGGACATGTAAGGTAATGAGAGAGAATGACGAGACCTTCCAGGTCTTACATTTGTGTGCCTTAATTATAAGGCTTTTTGTTTGCGTTTGTTTAAAGTCTCTCACAAAAATCTTGAGTGAATTTTCAGGTATAAAATAAGAGTGAGAATACGTAACGATCAAGACCACTGTAGCTTATGGATGATTGAATGCCTTCCTCCAGGTTGAAACTCAGGCTAAGACTTACATCAAGCTGGGGAGTCATAATAAAGAGATCAAACACTACTATAAGGCAGAACAAGAAAGAAACCATATCAACTTTATTAATAATGGAAACTAGAAATAATGACTGCACAATTCTGAATTATTTACCTTGAAGCAGTTTTTTCTTTCTAGGAAAGTAAACATTTTCACTTCTCAGTCAGAATCTAGCAGCAGAGGACCATCACAGCCAAGTCCCCTGGTCAGTGAAGGTCATTCCCTGTTGATTTCACAAACTGCTATCAACACCACCAAGTGGATCAGTAGTCACAGTGTGTGATTTTGTACCTGTACTGTCAGGCTTAGAGTAACACTTTTACTTCAAATTGTTAATTCTTTCTTATCTCCAATGGAATCAATGATTATTTCTATCATTGAAAATGTGTTAGACTCTCATCTTTGTGGCACTATCAGCAACAGCTACTTATGGGAGGAAGGATTGATTTTGGCTCACAGTTTCAAAGGTTTCAGTTCATCACGGTGGGAGGTGTGGTGGAGTAGAACTCTTCACCTCATAGCAGGTGGGAAGAGAGACAGAAAATATGCACTCTAGCTAGCTTTCTTATTTTCTCCCTTTGTTAATCCTCTATGAAAATATCCTCACTAAAGTCAGCCTGAGCTCCATACTGAGTTCCTAGAAAGTTTGAACTACATAGTTACACTTTGTCCAAACAAAAGCAAATAAAATAACATAAAAAAATATAGAAACTGTTTAGGAATTTTGGAAAAAATACACGTAAAGAAAGCCATATTAGGAAGATTGACATCTGTTGGATTTTGTGTCCCTGACATAAATACAAGCAGTGACTTATTTTATCTCACAGTTTCAGAGATTTTAGTCTACTATGATGAGAACATGGTTGAACAGAGCTTTTCAGTTGATGGCAGCCAGGAAGTGGAGAGAGGAAGAAGGGTACTTGGGACCAGGAATAATTTTCAAAGGCACACTCCTCTTTCCTACTTCTTCCAGCTATGCTTCACCTCATTAAGTTCCTACCACCTCCCAAAATAGTGCCACCAGCTGGGGACCAACAATTTAGCACATGAAATTGTATGGGACATTTCATATTTAAACCACAACACTGGAATAAATGCTTGATTCCCTGATGTCCAGATGATGTTTATCAGCCACAGGTTTCAAGAGTTACCAAGAGTCCATAACCTTCTGAAGAACTCAAGACAAGGTGCCAGAGCAGGGGATGTAGCACAGTTGGTAGAATGCTTGCCTAGCTCTGGGTTCAATCACCAGCATGGCATTAACTGGACATGATGGTATAATCCCAGCTATCAGGATGTGGAGGCTGGGAGATCAGAAGTTTAAGGTCATTTTTTGGCAGCATTGTGAGTTTGGGCGCAGCCTGGGCTGTGTGAGATTTTGTCTCAAGAAAATTCCTGGGCTGCAGAGATGGCTCAGTGTTTGAGAGCATTTCCTGTGTGAGCACAAAGGCCAGTGGAGGCCCCAGAGACTGCTCCAGTTTTTCTACATAAACCTAAACAGCTGGGTGTGGTAGCACACATCTGTAACCCCAGTCCCGTAGGGGATCAGAGATGAGAGAATCACAAGAGGTCAGATTAAAAACTGCAAGCCCTAGCCTGGAGAGATGACCCAGTGGTTAAAAGCACTGTGTACAAAGCCTTATGGCCCTGGGTTCCAGGCCCTAGGATCCACATAAAGTCAGATATACAGAGTGAAGCATACATTTTGAGGTTCAGCAGTATGCCTTGGTGTGCCCATTCTCTCTCTCTTAAATAAACAAATAATTTTTTTTAAAAGTGGCAAGCTCTGGGATCAGTAAAGACACTCTAGCTCAGTAAGAATGGGGGAAGAGGATGGGCAGGACACTCAATGTACTCCCCTGGCCGCCTCAGGCAATCACACCCTGCTTCAGGGGCATGCTCAGGGTGCTGCATGGGTCCATACATGTGCTCTCTCTCTCTCTCTCTCTCTCTCTCTCTCTCTCTCTCTCTCTTTCTCATATACACACACATTCATACACAGACACACACAGACAGACAGACAGACAGACACACACACACACACACACACACACACACACACACAAAGGTGCCAGTTGACCAGGCAGAAATCAGTATAGGAACATTCTCAGAGATTCAAAGAACTTGGAAAAAAAAACTACAAACCACATACTCCAACACAGAAGCTTAACAAAGAGATGGAAGCATTTAATAAGAAATCAAACAAGTTCTTGAGTTAAAAATAATAGCCAGTGAAATTAAAAATACAACAGAAGGCATTAGCATCAATGAACAGGAGAAAGAACTAGCGAGCTTGAAGACAAGCTATTTGAAAATACACAGTTGAAGGGAGAGGAAAAAAAGTAAAAAGAGATGAAATAAACTTATGAGAACTTCCAGACAGTATCCAAAGCAAACATTTGGGTTATTGGGTTTCAAGAAGAATTTCATAACCGTTTATTCAAAGAAATGAAAATAGAAAATTTCAAAAGTCTTGATAGAAATATCCAGATAAAAGAAGAACACAAAGCAGAAGCCAAATTTAACTCAGCCCGAAGACATCTTCAACTCAAACTCTGAATTCTCAAGTTTTCAAGGGATAAGAAATCCCATGGAGGGGTGTCCCAACTTCTCAATAGAAACCTTACAAGGCCTGGAGAGAGGCATGAGGATTTCGAACACCAAAGGAAAACACATGGCTAAACAAAAGAAACAAAAAATACCTGTGATCCAAGGGAAATGCTCCCAGCAAAATAGCTGTAGAAAGGAAGATGGTAACAAAATCTGGGAAATACAGTAACAAGAAAAAAATCACAAAGGAAAGCCTAAAAGTTAACTAGTAAAAATAATTATATAAACAATTTCAGAATGTTCTAATATTGGT
The DNA here is from genome assembly GCA_004024765.1 of Zapus hudsonius. Taxonomy (NCBI): domain Eukaryota; kingdom Metazoa; phylum Chordata; class Mammalia; order Rodentia; family Dipodidae; genus Zapus; species Zapus hudsonius. The sequence goes on from PVHP010007805.1 coordinate 55,587, forward strand.
AGTATAGTAAATAAAGCATTCATATATTTAGTATGAAAATGAAACAAAAATAATAACATTAGTTTGACAAATTTGTTACTTTGATGCAGCTGTGACCAAGTTACTGACAGAAGCAACTTAAGGGAAGAGAGACTTAGTTGGGCACGTGGCTGAGGGGATGTAGTGCATCACAGCCTGCAAGATAAAGTCAATGTAGTCATTCAGTTCCTAGTAATGGGACCTTGAACAATGGCTTGTTCATATCTTGGCAGACACGACTGAGTCCAGGGGAGTTATAATATTCAAGACCTATCTTTAAAAGTCCATGTCTCCCAACAATACCTTAAAAGTTCTACAACCTCCCTAAATAGTACCTTCAGCTCAAACCAAGTGTTCAGACACATGAGCCTGTTGGAGGTGGGCACTCACATTCAAACCATGACAGTAAATGATCGAAAATATCCAAGCACATCAACTAGAATATCAAAAATTCAAACAGAGGAAGAAACAAAATGCAAGTAGAGAGCTTTTATATGAACTTATTTCTCTTTTTGGTTTACTTATTTGTTTTATTTTTATCCCTATGATATTAAGTTGCTATGATTTGAAAGTAGTTTCTTATCATCAAAAGATGGTTTTGTGAGCCTCATGACTACCACAAAAAAATCAAAAACAATGAACAAGGAATCAAAATACATTACTACAGGAATTCAGTGAACCACCAAGAAACTATAAGAAAAGGAGGAAGGAAGGAGCTATAACAGGACATCTAATAATAATAATTCCTTTGAATGTAAATGGACTAAATTGCCAGTTATTTGACATAGAGAAACTGAATGAATTCAAAAAAACAACAGA
>PVHP010007806.1:0-55467 GCA_004024765.1 Zapus hudsonius
TATTCTTAGGTTTTTGAGATAGGGTCTCATTCTAGCCCAAGCTGACCTAGAATTCAGTATGTAATCTCAGGTTGGCCTCAAACTCAGAGCCATCCTCCTACCTCTGCCTCCCTGGGATTACTGCTCTACTCCTTTCTTCCCAATGCAGTTCAAACACTCTTCCCTCCACCTTGAATTATCACGGGGTTGAGGGGCCTGTTTACCATCTTTGCATGTCTTCTGTCTCTTAGCCTTTGTTCCCCACCTCCACCTCCCTTTTTCTAACTTGGCCTACCTATGTGTTCATCAAACAAACTTGACTTTGAGCCCTTGCCTATAAATTTGCTTCTGCCTCTTGGATAGATGGCCAGACTAAGGAACCCAATTAGTCCTGACCAGTACTGAGCCTGGTGTCACAGTATCGGTTTGGGAGTGAGGCCTGGTGACACTTCAGAGTGCCGATCCCAGGAACCCAGAAGAGCCCAGGCCTACCCTACGCAGGGCTTATGACACATGACATTAACAGCCTGTGTGTCATCTTGGGAATGTGGGAAAGCCCTGTGCCAGCTGCTCTGGTCTGTGGGAGGCAGTAGTGAAGAATGGTTATTGTCCTGACTGCAGCTGGACCTCCAAACAGGTGCCATCTGGCTGCTGAGTGCCACAAGTGTCATGTCCTTCCTCAGGCTCACACACACACACATCGCAGATCAGCAGCAAAAATCAGTGCTCCCGGGTGGCACTCAATGGCTTGTTCCTTCTCTGGGGGCCCATCTTGGGACCACAGAATCGAGGAGCACAAGTTAGGTCACAGGTGACAAAAGGCATCGTGTTCCCCCTCCTCTCCACCCTCTGCGTGTGACTAACAGGTTCTTAACAGGACACCTGGAGCCTCTCTGGCATGACTACAAGGAGGAAGTGGGAAGTGTCCTCAGAGGGGGGCATGCATGACTCTTCAATGGATGTCATCCCATGGGACAGCTAGCAGCTGTAGCCACCCACACTACCCTCACTGAGAAAGTCCAGTTGGGCTGAAGGTCTACTCTCTCTGGAGAGGAAGAAGTAAGTGGGAGAAACAGCTGAGGTGCATTTGAGCCTGGGAAGTGACTGCTTCTGCCTGCACTGGGTGGGGGAGGGGCTCTGTCTCATTCCCTCTCTCCACCTGCATGCATTCTTTCCTCCTCTCCAGGGTGGTTAGTCATCCAGTCTGATAGCGCCAGAAAGTGATGCCATGTGAGTCCTGCCTTTGTCTGTGTTTCTAATCTCCCATCTTCACTCCTGGTGCTTTGGGCAGAAACACATTCTTGGGTCATTCATTTTCACTTGCGTTTCATTTGAAAGGAGGTTTTCCAGATGTGGGTGTGGTTAATCTTCATTGCCAATCTAACTAGATTTAGAATCACCGATGTGGGTGTGTCCGGGAGGGTGTTTCCAGAGAGGTTTAACTGAGGAGGGAAGTCCCATCCTGATTGTGAGTGGCACCATTTCTTAGGCTAGGTACCTGGATGGAATAAAATGGAAGTAGGTTGGAGAGATGATGACCCAGCAGTTAAAGGCACTTGCTTGCAAACTCGCTGATCCAGGTTCAATTCCCAGTACCCATGTAAACACAGATGCACAAAGTGGTGCATGTGTCTGGAGTTCCTGCACAGGGCAAGAGGCCCTGGTATGCTCATTCTCTCTCTCTCTCTCTCTCTCTCTCTCTCTCTCTCTCTCTCTCTCTCTCTCTCTCTCTCATAAATAAATATTTAAAAAAATAGAGAAAGTGAATGGAACACCAGCATTCATCCATGTCTGCTTCCTCACTATAAATCCTTTCTTCTTGAAGTTGTTTTCCTCAGGCCTTTGGTCACAGCATCAAGCGAAGTAACTAAGACACGCTGATACACGAAGCTCCCCTAAGATGTGGTCAACTAATGCTGGCACATTTTTTGCAGAACAAAGCTAAAGACATTCCTTACTGTTAGGGACCTTCAGGACCTCAACATGACAAACGACATGGTAAACATTTGAGAGAAGACTTAGAATGGAAAATTTTCTTAAATAGAGGAATACTTCAAGAAACAAACATCCCCTTGGCCAACAAGAGTCAGCTCCTCACATGGTCCTTAAGAAAGACCAAGTTTCCTAACCTCTCCCTCTACAACCTTGGACTGTCTTTGTTGTAACTGAGGGACTTTAATTTTTGTTTTAAAAAAATATTTTATTTATTTACAAGCAAAGAGAGAAAGACAGAGAGAAAGATGGACATTCCAAGGCTCTTTTTGCCACTGTAAACAAACTACAGACACATATACCACTTTGTGCATCTGGCTTTATGTAGGGAGTGGAGAATGGAACCGGGGCCATCTGGCTTTGCAAGCAAGCACCTTTAACTACTGAGCCATCTCCCCAGTCCTTGATCAGGTCTTTACCCTGGGGTATTTGTTGTCCTTCAATACAAGAGATGCCAACATTACCTGGCCCATCAGGAGGCCCCTTGTAGCAAGCCACCACAATCTCAAGCACTCACCACCAACCCACTAATGGTACCTGCCCAGGGCCACAGAAGTGCTACCTAGCCCAAAAAACTCCAGGCCTGACGCTGAGGGCCAAGACTAGTTAAAGTACCACACTGCCCCCTCTGTGCCCCACTTCCATAAACCACTCTGATTTCTTTCAAGTTCCTTATCCATCAATTCTTATCTCCTAAATCCCCAGGAGTTTGGTTTGGGGGTCCATGTGACAGCACTCTGGGGCCATATACTTGTCTAGAAGTAACCAATGGCCTTCTGACCTGACCTGGCCACACATCCATAGGCCAACTCTGTTTTCCTTCAAGTTAGAGTAAAAAGAAAGGGAATCTTCTAGATTCCTGGGAACATTTGGCAATGCTGAGGGCATTGGGTAGAGGTGTTGGAACACTGGGGAATTCCCAAGGGGCACCATCAAAATACAAGCTTTGCAAAGGACTTTTATGTCTACCTCAGTTCACAACTCTGAGTTGCCAGCATTTTGTCATTTCTGTCATTTCTCCCCTCATCCCTTTAACACCACCCCTAGAGGGGTGGCAGCTGTGTCAGAGTCCAGCAGGTAAGTGATGATACTTGGACAGCCATTGGTACCTGCGTGGGAGGAGTAAGAAAGCACAGCTGAGAAACCCTGATCTTCTGGCCGATGGCTAAAATCCTTTTCCAACCTGGAACTGCAGTGACCATGTTGTAGTCAGCCCCACGCCACTGGGATGAATCTCCAAACCAGGCACAATTTGGGGAAGGAAAGGATTTTTGAAACTGCTGATTGATTGTAACAGTGAAAGAGGCTGCCCCTCTTTCACAGGTCCGAGCAGAGAGAGAAACCCATCATCTACATCACACACACAGAACAGGGAACAGGCAGGCAGGCAAGGAGAGAATTTCTTCCCCTTTATAAAGCCTTAGGGTGGGGTCTTACAACCCTTCCCCAGACTTAATGGCTTCCTGAGTCTCTGGAATTTCCTTCCTGTACTTCCCACACAGGAAAGGATGTTTACTTCTAGCTTCTTTGAGCTTCTTTACATCCTGCCCCTTGCTGAGAGGTTGCCTTCCTATAAACATCCTCAGAGACCCACCTAAGATAATTAAAAAGATCAAGTTGACAACAAAACCTAACTGTCACAGACCATAAAGTTGCCCTCTAGGGCTTCTGAGATCCCAGGTGGAAGGGTTTGGCAGGGCCGAAGTGTCCCTCCCTCCTCCATTCCCCAATGCCCATTCCTGCTACTTAGTATCTTGTTCCCACAAGGACCCCATATACTTTCCTCTGGCCAACATACAAAAGGATAGTGCCCAGTGACATTGCTGGGACTTAGAATATACTAGAAAATACAGCAACAACCTCTTCCCTGTCCTCTTGCCCCACTGGAGCAGGGGTTGGGTGTCTGGGACCCCCACCAGCCCTTTGAGGGACTGTCAAGATTTAATCAAGGTGACCCGCCATCTCAGGCTCATCTAGTAAGCCAAGACTGCAAGTAGGGAAGAGGACAGGAGAGACAGAATGGTTCATTTCTTCGTCTTTAGAAATCTCCAGGTCTTCAGTTTAGACACTGGACTCAGCTTAGTTCAAAGACCCCAGCTGTAAAGAGACCTTTCCCTGGGCAGAGGACCACGTGTGGTCAAGTGCATGGACTTGGCACTGTTTGCTCTTGTGTCCCTGGGTGTGATTCAAGTGTCCTCCTTAACACAGTGTACACAAGTCCCAGCCCTTCACTCCTCTGTGTCTCTGAGTCTTATTGCCAGCCTTCCCCTGAGGTCCCAGGAAATCTCTCTTAGCTCAGAGCTTGAGGTTACAGCATATGGAGGAATTTTCTCGAAGCAGCCCAGCATGATGTAGGAAGGGTCAGGACACAGGGGAGAGAAGAGATGTGAGGAGAGAACATGAGGCCAAAAAACTTCTCAAAATGAGCTTTCTCTTCCCTAACAGAGGGGTCCGAATGGGCAAAATACCACACAAAGCACACGTACAAGTAAACACAAGCAGAGTTATTTTCAGGTTCAGTTGAGAAGGCCTGCTGGTGGTCTGCGCCTTCTTCCTGGTGGGTGGGCATCCATCCCAGAGAAGAAACTGGGTCGTCACCAGTCTGGCCCTGTGGCTGGTGCGGCCAGCAGGGCAGCGCAGTGGGAGGCCACATGGGCGAAGGTGGCCCTGGCTCCCACCTCCAGGCAGTCCATCCATTGGTGTGTGAGCAGCACTTTGGTATCTGACCACGAAAGGGCAAGTTCTCAAAGCCCCCATTCATGGACCCTCCGCACAGGAGTGGCACACAGAGCAAAATTTTTTCCCCAGTCGGTCTAGAAAGGTGGGTTCGTGTTTATGAATGGAAGACCACATAAATAATGCAGGGTTACAGACGGTCCTTCCAACGTTCACAGAAGCTGGTGTTGGACATAAAAAAATTCCATCCAGTGATGGCTTGGGACAAAAGCTGCTACAGCCGGGGCCTTTGTGAGTGTTAGAAGGAAAATCAAGTATGGAAGAGACCTAGGTTGAGAAGGCCTCATCTGGGCAGCTGGCTTACAGTCTGGGAAACAAGCCCCCTCCTTGAACCCCCAGACAAGGGGTCCCTGGCAGCAGCTGAGCCCCTACCACCCCAACTTCCTGCTAGCTTGCCCCCCTTCTTCCTTCTGACTTTGTAGTAGTGGGGAACACCCAAGGGGATTTTTTCCCCTCTTTTTACAAAGGTCATTGGCAATTAACTCCCTGTAGAAATCAGAGAAGAGTGTCAAGGAGTTCCCTTGGAGAAAGTTCAGAGAACTGAATCTAACACAAGGCTGGTCCTGACCATCAAGTTCAAGGCCACAGGCTGCACTTCCCACCTACAGCAGGGATCATGAAGAAGGAATTAAGGAGCAAGGCAGAGATAAGGCAGAGGCTGGCCCTTGCTTTTGAAGCTTAATTAAAGCAAACTGATTAGCCTTCTCCCTGCACATGGCAGACTCTACAAAAGGCAGAGATAATTGTTCCCAGGGAGCCACGTTATTTCCAACCAGGGGGCTGAGAGGAGGAAGCTGGTTCCGGCTTCCAGGGCGGTACAGAAAAATCTCAACTGTGATAATTAAATACAAATCACTCCTAGAGGCGAAAAAATTCCTGGCCTTTCCAGATAAGGACTTCCAGGAGAGAGGAACGGATTCCGAGTCATCTCCATTTAATTTATTTCTTTGGCAAATCCAAACTTATTTTCTTATTTGAAGGGATCAAACAGTCCTATCATCAGATCACGGAGTTGTCTCAAATGTGGACAGGGTGTCTGTCCCCCCACCCAGCTCTCAGACCACCAGCGTGTTTTATGATTTCTTTACACCACAAATATTTAGCAGTGCTGAAATCACCCAATAAAACCCATCAGGGGTTTCATCTGGAGTTCTGAGGTGCCCTCCAAACGTTGGCTGGAATTGGCCCAATGTAACCACTGCTCATCTTATTCTAAAATCTCAGGGAAATGTCCTCCCCTGCCTGCCACCAGCTGTGAGTGGAGGGAAGGCTCTCACTAATGTGCATGGTGTTGACAAGGTCTGTTTTCCAGACATAGATGAAGATTACAAACAGGGCCAATTGTCCGTGGGTGACAGCCAGGTCCCCTGAGGAGACTACAGAGCCAGTCTTGACCTTCTGTAGACAAGGGAGTAGAGACTAGCCATGAAAGGAAGGCAGGGGCCATCCCTGCCCCTGTGGATAGCCACAGAGGTGGCCCAATGGCCTGAGCCAGAGAGCAAGGTCCAGTGACCTTCCTACCTGAGCCCTGCTTCTCACTCTTACCTGCCAGCCTGGGAGATGAGACCAGGCCGCATTCTGGACAGGAAGCCAAGAGATCAGGTGAAAATCTAGGCATGGCTGGGCATGGTGGTGCATCATGCCTTTAATCCCAGCACTCGGAAGGCTGAGGTAGGAGGATCGCAGTGAGTTCAAGGCCAGCCTGAGACTACAGAGTGAATTCCAGGTCAGCCTGGGCTAGAGCGAGACCCTACCTCAAAAAAACAAAACAAAACAAACTAAATAACAAGGTATTTCTGAGACTGGGAAGAAGCCAAGGTTTGGAGTTTTGGAGTGTCCCCTCAGCAGGTGTCATCCAAATAGGCACGGGCAGATAACAAAAGGAGGTGGTGTCCACATTTATGACTTCTCAAGGACATCAAGTCAGGAGGCACCTTCAGAAATCTGTCCCTGGCCACCAAAAAAGAGCTCACCTCACATGGAGACATTCAGGCATTTCCTCATTCTGATTCTCAGGGAGAATGGAGGGTGCCAAGCTGGTTCTGTCATAGAGATGCAGCGTCCACCAAAGGGTTCATAGAGTGAAGGTTTTGTCCCCAGCTGGTAACATGATTGAGAAGGGATTGGTTCTTCAGGGCTTTGGCCCAACCAATGGATCACTCCATTCATGGATTCACAATGTGATGTTATTGTTGGTAAGTGATGGAAACTAGAAGGTGGGGGTTCATTGGAGGAAGGAGGTCACCGGACACCTCCCCTTGATCTCTGATCCCTCCCCGAAATCCACTCATTCTTTCACCTATCTCTGTATATTTAAATACAAGCTTTCTGTACGGATAAAATATCCAAGTAAAAATACAGTTTACATACTTTTCTCTAGTGTTATCTTTTACTTTATGTCCCACTGGGACCAGGTGACCAAATATCACCTGACTGGCCTCCTTCCAAACCTGGCTCCTTGCTTCCATGCATGATAAGGGTCCTGCCCATCAAAAGCATAGTTTTTTTTAAAAAAATGTTTTGTTTGCAAAGAGAAAGAAAGTCTCTAGTCACTGCAAATGAGCTCTAGATGCATACACTATTTCATGCATCTGGCTCTACATGGGTGCTGGGGAATAGAACCTGGGTCATTAGGCTTTGCAGACAAGCACCTTAACCACTGAGCAATCTCTCCAGCTTTAAACAATGGGCTCTGGAGATCCATAAAGGCAACCCATAGAGCTGATGCAAAGCCTCTTCTCAAAACAAGGTTGGATGAAGTGAAGAAAGGTTCTGTGTGGAACCCCCCATTGCACCCTTGGGAGGTATGTGGGTTGGTTCTGCATATGGTAATGGTGTGGGCTGGGTGATACCAAACCAGATCATCTGAAATATTTCTTTTTTTTTTTTTTGAGGTAGGGTTTTGCTCTAGCCCAGGAATTCATTACGTAGTCTCATGGCGATCCTCCTATGAGTGCTGCTGGGATTTGGGGAGAGTCCTACTGGGTACTGGGGATGAGCTGAATCTAGGGCCTTACAAATGCCAAGCCAGCATTCAACAACCTAGTTACAGCCTCAGCCCCTTTTACACTTTTTTATTTTGAGTTAGGATTTCAGCAAATTATCAAGACCAAGCTCATTCTGTTGCCCAGAAAGCCCTTGAATTTGTGTTCTTCCTGCCTCAGCCTCCAAGTAGCTGGGATGCCAAGCCTTCACTAACCTGCCTGGCTGTTGCCTCTTTAATGGCTACACCCCCCCCCCCAATTTTCTCCCCTTCTTCCTCTTCCCCTCTCTTTTCCTCTTTTTTCTCTCCCTCCATTCCTCTTTCCCTCTCCTTCCCTTCCTCCCTACCTGACCCTCACGGTCTCTCCCATCAAGCAACTGCTTCTCATCTCTTTCCCTCAGCAATGTGTGGAGTGAGACCTTGACCTCGATGTTCTGCCTGTCACCTGCGTGGGTTGTAGTGTTCTCACGGACCTCGCACTTGTCAGTGCGTGACACCTCTTCACTGTCTTGAATGACATCCTCCAGACACCAAACATGGTAAACTACTCTCAAGAGTATATATATATATATATATATATATATATATATATATATATATGATAAAGATGGTCATCCTTTCAACCAGATGTTTGTTTAAAAATGCAGATGTATGCTGAAGATGACTTAGATGATGATTTTTTGTTTGCAAACCAACTGCTTGCACAAGGAAGGAATATCCTGTTGGGGATACTTGGGGCTACAGAAGTACGTGATCTGTGTCCAGCCTTACAGGACGTATGGACTGCAGTGAAGAGAGCGTGTGCATGTTTCTGCACCCTGAGCCTGCTTCCTAGTCTCTGGTCTTTTAAACCCAGGATCAGACTTCCTTCAGCATCACTGTCACGCCCCCAAGCAGCCCTGCAGCCCTGCATGCCAGATTTCTGTGGGGCGTCAGGTGCTTCCTAGTTTACCCCAAAGCTGATTTAAAATAATAATAATAGAAAACAAAACCTTTCCACTGAGAGCAGGTAAGCTTTACTTTTTTCAACTAAGTGCTGCTTCACCAAGGGCCTCACGAATCCCTGGGGTAGGGGGTCAGCATTATACACACCCCAGCTCCGGATGGGGACGCATGACTGGCAGAACGCAGAGCCTGTGGGGTGTGTATCTGGGCTCCTGCCAGGCCTGCTTGTCACAGGACAGACTCAAGCCAGCAGGTGAGTCTGTACCTTCATGATCAGCCTCAGAGCCCAGGTCCAAGAAGCAGGGAGGGCAGATAACCAGAGGACGGAAGGACATTCCCCATGCTGTGACAGATTCCCTACCTGCTGGGAAGTGAGACACTGCTATGATGTCACTGTAAAATGGACATTTTTTTTTGCCTTTTGGGGGTTCACTTAATGTACCATGAGACACTGTGGTACCAACATTCATTCATTTATTTTAGATATTAAACACACCAGTCCTTGCCAGGGATTGAGGAGGGTCACTGAAAAATCAACCTTTCTAATCTCTGGAAATGAGGCCAGCCCTCCCTTGGCAAGGCTGTTTTGGTTGCCTCGTGTGTATGTGTGTGTGTGTGTGTGTGTGTGTGTGTGTGTGTGTGTGTGTGGTGTGTGGTGTGTGTGTGTGTGTGTGTCTATGGTGTGTGTGTATGTGTGTCTGTGGTGTGTGTGTGTCTGTATGTGTGTGTATGTGTGTGTCTGTGGTGTGTGAGAGTGTGTATGTGTCTGTGGTGTGTGTGTGTCTGTATATGTGTGTGTGACTGTATGTGTGTCTATGTGTCTATGTGTCTATGGTGTGGTGTGTGTGTGTATATGTGTCTGTGGTGTGTGGTGTGTGTGTGTTTCTGTATGTTTGTGTGTGTATGTGTGTATGTGTATGTATATGTGTGTGTGTCTGTAGTGTGTGGTGTGTATGTCTGTATGTGGTATGTATATGTGTGCCTGTTATGTGTGTCTGTGTATGTCTGTATGTGGTATGTGTGTTTCTGTATGTTTGTGTGTGTGTATGTGTGTCTATATGTGTGTGTGTCTGTGGTATGAGGTATGTGTGTCTGTGGTATGAGGTATGTGTGTCTGTATGTGGTATGTGTGTCTGTCTGTCTGTGTGTGTGTCTGTGTCTGTATGTGTGTGTATGTGTGTCTGTGGTGTGTGGTGTGTATGTGTGTGTGTCTGTGGTGTGTGTGTGTGTGTGTGTGTGTGTGTGTGCATGTGGAGACCAGCAGGCAGTCTTCCTCAATGGCTCTCCACCCATTTTTCTCTCCATAAGCAGAGCTCCTCGAGACTAACCAGTAAGCCTCAGGGATCCTTCAGCTCCCAGTGCTGGGATCACGGTGCGCACGGCCCTGTGGGCGCTGGGAATCCACACCTACCCTCATGCTGGCACAGCAGACACATTACCCACTGAGCATCTCCCCAAATGCTCTTTTCTATGTCTGTCTTCACAGGGTAGCAAGCAAGGACCCGTGGACTTCCCAGAGAGTTCTGGCTTTGCAATGACCTGCTTTCCCATGGCATGACTTTGAACCCCAGGAGTATCCTCTACAAAAGGTCAGCTTTATCCCAGGAGACACCCGGCAGGAGACATGGGCAGTGAGCTGAGGCCTCCAGGCTAACGGGTGATGAGTGCTTGGGTGAGTCCCTTAACCTGGCTCAAGGTCTTCATCTGACAAATTGATCTTCTCACAGGACTGATAGAAGAATCGGAACTCGTCATACACATGAATGTGGTGTGTGAGGCATTGCACAAACATTGCTCATCATGACACATACATAACAAGCAGCCAGATTGCCTTTTTTGTGACATTAAAAACCAACACTTCTGTCTAATGACAGGCAACAGAAAGTCTTCTGAAATGTTTCTGGGGGAAAAAAACAACCTTTTGTTGCTGCTGAAATGCACTTGTGTTAGAGAAAAGCCACCCACTGCCCTGGGCTGCCTGTCGTTGAAAGTGGAGCTTCGGAAGCGATTCTGTAATGATGGGTGAAAAGTCAATAATACATTCAAGGTGACAGGGAGGAGGTACGGAAAGAACCTGGAAACGTGATGATACTGCTGAACCAATGCCAGCTTTTAGACTCCTTTTTATATGATTGGGAGATCTACGTATGTAAACCACTGTTGATTAAGCTTCTAAAAAGTCACAGCTGAGTACACTGTGACAGATCTATTCCCTTTTCTCAAAAGACCTTAGATTTTCCTCTAAAGACCTTACCATAGTTATAATGAATAAATCATTTAACTTACAAATGTGATTCTCTGCTTAATGGCTCTACTTCCAAGTGGGTTTAAGTTCAGTGAGGGTAGTGTTGTGATCACCTTCTCATTGCTGGGTGAAGCACCCAACCAGCTAAGAGGAGGAAAGCTTATTTATTTATTTATTTATTTATTTATTTATTTATTTATTTATTTTTGGCTTACAGTCTGGAGGGGAAGCTTCATGATGGCAAGGGAAAGCATGGCATGAGCAGAGGCTAGACATCACCTCTGCCATAGCAGGTGGCAAACAGCAGCTTGAGAGTGAGCCAAACTCTAGCAAGAGGGAGCTGGTTATAATACTCCTAAACTCAACCCAGCGACACCTCCTCCAGCAAGGCTCCACCTCCCAAAATGCCATCAGCTGGGACCAAGCATTCAGAACACATGAGTCTATGGGGGACACCTGATTCAAACTACCACAGGCAGAATACCACACTGTCTGGTTCACCTTTGAACTGGTCGCATCTCTTGCTATTTCCAGAAGGACTCATGTGGTGTGATGTCTCAAACTCTAATAACATGGACCCATCTCTCCACTTTCCTCTAGGATGGTTTGAATGTAAATCCCTTAGTCCCCCTCCCCCAGGCTTATGTGTTTGAACAGTTGGTTCTCACTGCTGGTGATGTTTGGGAAAGTTGTGCAACTTTAAGGAGGTGGAGCCTTGCTGGAAGAAGCGGGTCTAGCTGGACCCTACTTCCTGTTTTCTGCTTCCTGACTCTGGTGAGATGTGACCAGCTCTACCCTCTGTCTGGTGAGTCATGCCTGCCCTGCCGTGATAAACTCTACCCTCTGGAATTGTAAGCCCAAATAAACTCTTTCTTTCTGGATGCTGCTTCTGGTTGGGTGTTTGTTCACAGGAATGAGAAAGTAATTAATACACCCTCTAACACTCATTTGAATGAAAGGGTCCCTGCCATAGCCCCCTTTCCCTATGAGAATAGCATCCAACACAGACCTCTGAATCCATGTAAGTTGAACAGAATCTAAACAGACTTTGCTTTCTGAAGGGCAATGGGGTCCCTTGAAGCTTTGGCAGTTTGGGGGGGCAGAGTCCATCTCAGTGAGCAACATGCCCCATGGAGGTACCTGACTATGTTTGCATGAAGACAGAAGAACATTTTCTTGGTGAAAAAAAAATCCTTCCCTTTCTTTCTGCTTCCTGAGCTGTGCTTTAATCCAAAAGCCATCCCAGAAAAGAGAAGGAAAAAGCTTTAGCTCACACCACCCACAAGGGAGCCAGAGTTTACAAAACAGTTTCCTGGGGCTTGGCTGCGAACACGGTGGAGAGGGTGGTCTCGACTCCATTGCTGTCCCCCGTCCTCCTGTGCCAGAGGGTATCTATTACCTTTTTTCCCTTCTGTAAAATGCCAGCACACAAACTTCTGGAGAGAGGCCATGGGCAATTGGAGACGGGATCTCCCACGTAGGGCTGGAATATCCAGAGTGTCAACTTCCTGTCTCTATTCACACTGTGCCTCCCAAAAGGAGGGAGTCTGGCTCCTTGGAGGCCATAAAGCAGAATGGTCAAGAACCAGGATTCCAGACCTGGGAAGTCTGCCACCTCCTGGTTATATAATCCTGGACATCTCTCTAAAAACTCACTCTGCTTTGGTATAATTAGCAAACACATGAGATAAACCCATGTAAAGTCCATGTTTGCCACTTGCCTCCAAAATGGATTTTTTATTTCCAGGTAGGGCCTTGCTCTAGCCTGGTCTGACCTGGAATTCACTATGTAGTCTTAGGGTGGCCTTGAACTCTTGGCGATCCTCCTACCTCTGCCTCCCAAGTGCTGGGATTAAAGGCGTGCACCACTACATCTGGATTATTTTTGTTGTTTAACCTCAGTTGTTTTTATGTAAGCTCAGGCTGCAGATGCCATAGTCGTCCTGAGTTATGTTCTCAAAGTCTCTGTCAGGCAAGTTTCCTCCTCCCCTCCGCCTGTTTTCACCATCTGAAAATCGGGGCTAACAAGTTCTACTTTGCAAGATCATGATAAAAGGTTTACAAATTAAATATCCGGAAAGTTTCATGCACATATCAGGCCCTCAACTCATGTTTAATGTTGCCATTAATATTATCCTTAAAGATCCACGTTAGCATATACCAGTGTTAGCTGGATTGGGGGGCTGTAGAGAAACAGCAGGAGTAAGGGCATTTTTTCTCTTTTCTTTTCTTAGAGCTGAGGTTCAACTTGGCAATTGGCTGGGTTCTGGAAAGCAAGCAAGGCAACCAGCCACCCAGAGAGCCACTGCTTAGTTAGGAGCTGGCTTTCTAGCTGAAGCCCTGCTGGGCAGGGGGCCAGAGATGCCTGCCACATTACTGGCACCACCACACCAAGAATGCATATATATGTATATATATATATATATACACACACACACACACATATATATATATATATATATATATATGCACAGATTTGGATTAAAAATAAAAAGTCCCCGGATGGACCCACCAAGCTTATATTTTAGAAGGATCGCTTTCTCCCTCTGTCCCTCTGTGTGTTTGTCTCTGGCAATGTTCAAGGCTCCTGAAAATAGAGGTTTATTATGGAAATGCTGACAGACCCTTAAATAGAGCACGGTATTTGCAACACTGTAATTATGCCTCCATTGAGAAGCTCCAAAGAAAACACAATTTCCTTGTGCAAATAAATCAGACATGGCTTTAAAGGCCCGGATTTAAATCATCTGGCCTGTAAAGAGCCATCACCTTCCATATATGAATGGATCACAAATAATAATGCCTTTTAAAAATGACCAGGCCTATGCCAGCGAAAGATGTATACAGACTTCTGTGGTGTTTAGTAAAGTTGGATCCGTATCTCTCTACTATCCTACAGTGAGTAAACTGGGATTAGCTTCACTATAGCATTAATTGTTACAGCAATTAATTGTCAGTTGATTAGCTTAGAAATTATCACCGGAAAAAGAAGAGCCCTATCTCCAAGATTCTCTTTCTCTCTCTCCTCTGTTTTCCTCTCTCTCTCCTCTCCTCTCTTTTGCTCCTTTCTCTCTCCTTCCTTTTCTTACCCTTTTTTCTTCTCTGTCTCTCTCTCCTCTCTCTCTCTCTTCCTCCTCTCTCGCTTCCCTATTTGCTGTATCATTCTCATCAAGTCCATCTGAGGCTAGAGCCTGCCAATAACCACTTGAAAGTGACAATGTCTATCAGCACCCCCAGATCTGCTCTCCCTCTCCATGGAAAATGGCATGTGCCCTGCTCTGGACTCTGACAGCGTCACTGAAGACGTGAAGAAGTGAGACCACAGGTCCTTCATAACTGCACCTGGGGCAGCTCTGTGGGTGACATCACCTGTGTCTGCAGCCTCAGGCCTAGGGTGCTGCTGCCCTCACAGCCCCTGGCAGGACAGATAAGGCCATTCTGTGGCTCTGTGGTAGCTTCTGGAACAATCAGAGACGCAGATTGTGGTGGGGGGTTTTTTGTTTTGTTTTTTTCCCCATCCATATTGTGGTTTCTCATCTTTTTAAGCAGCTATCGATGCTTTTCAAATGGCAGTCACTAAATGACCGGTTTCATCTTGGCGGTGATCAAAAATGAAAGTAGCAGTGATGAGACTGTAATTATTTTTTTCTGAAGAGCAAAAGAAAGCCTGCTTGATAATTGTAGAGAGCTACATGTGCCTCTATGTACTTATTTATACCTATAAAACCTAAGTGTCATTCAGCATTGGTTTTTTCTAAAAATATTCTATTTATTGATTTGAGAGAGAAAGAGGCAGATGGGGGGAGAGAGAGAGAGAGAGAGAATGCCATCAGGGCCTCTAGCCACTGCAAATGAACTCCAGACACTGGAGAATCCAACCTGGGTCCTTAGGCTTTGCAGGCAAGCACATTAACTGCTGAGCCATCTCTCCAGCATTAGTTTTGTCCATCAACTCAATCTAGACTTTCAGAGAGGTTCTATTGACATTTGATGCGATATTAATTCCTAAAAGACCTTTCAAATTCCAAATGAGAGGCTAAGGAATGTTCCTCCTGATTTTCTTTCTCTTTCTCCCTTTCTTTCTCTCTCTTTCTTTCTCCCTTTCTCTCTTTCTTTCTCTTTTCTGTGTGTGTATAGAGTCTGTGTGGTGTGATGTGTTATGTCTGATGTATGCATGTATGTGTATAGATGTGAATGTATATGGAGGTCAGAGAGAACTTCTCTGCTGTTCATCACATAATTCCTTGAGCCTTCCCTCAACCCAAAGCTGCCATTTTCAGTCAGCAAGCCCCATGGACTGTTTGGTTCCAGTCCCCCACCCCCAGCCCTGAACCCCTGCCCCTGAGGGGTGGCCAGGTTCTGGGGAGTCCAACATGGCAGCCTCAGGCCCTCAGTGCTTAAGCAGCAAGTGCTCTTAACTGCTTCAGCAATCTCCTCAGCTTGTTTTCTGATTTTCAAATCTATCTTATTCCATCCTGATTCTTTGAGAAGTAGCTGAGAGTTGCATAAATCTATGTATAACTTATAAACCCTTATGACCCAGGCTTGGTACAGTACTGTGTCAAAACTAATGACTAGGGGGCTGAAGAGCTGGCTTAGCAGTTAAGGCATTTACCTGCAAAGCAGAAGGACCCAAGTTTGATTCCCAAGTGCCCACATAAAGCCAGATGCACAAGGTGGTGCATGTGTCTGGAGTTTGTTTGCAGTGTCTGGAGACCCTGCTGTGCCCATTCTCTCTCTATGTCTGCTTCTTTCTCTCTCTGTCTCTCAAGTAAATAAATAAAATTAAAAAACACTAATGACTAACTGAAAAGAAATATAATTACAAACAATTTAATTCTTTTAGTGCTCTTTAGAGAAGACAAATTGGAGGTAGGAGGATTCATGTTTAATACTTTAAAGTTCTCATTATGAAGCTGAGGTGATCATTTAGTCAGTAAAGCAAAAGCACTTGCCACCCAAGTTTAAGGACTCGAGTTGGGATCCCCAGAACCCATGTAAATACCAGGCCCACACCTATAATCCACTCAGGTGGAGACGGGCAGATCCCCAGGAAAGGACTGCTAGCTATCATAGCCAAATCTGTGACTCTTAGCTCAGTGAGACTCTGTCTCAATAAACAAGGTGGAGAATGACAGAGGAAGACACTATGATCTCCATGCACGCACACACACATACAGACACACACACACCGACACACGTGCAATCACACAAGCATGCACACCTTGCACACGCACACAAGCAAACAGAAAAAACCTCCTAATGTACTGAATTAGGCTCCTTCCACACATCCTGCCATGTGAGCATCTTTGGAGACAGGGCCTGGGAGAGCTAATTGAGGTTAAATGAGGTTCTTAGGATTAGTAATATAGACTCTTTTTCCAATATAACTAGTGTCCTTCCAAGACTACGGAGAGTGACCAGGAATTCCTGCACTAAGAAAAAAGGTCACGGAAGCCCTGGCTGGAAAGCAGCCTTGAACAAACCAGAAGAAAAGGCCCCAGGAGAGTTCGGCCCTGCTAACAACTTGATCTTGGATGTACAACCTCCAGAACTGTGAGAAAATAAATGTCTGTTGTTTCAGCCTCCCAGCCTGTGGCATGGTGACACCCTTAACAGATGACTACACTCTCTATCAGTGTGGCTCCCTTCCACCCAAGTCTGCTTCTATTCTCTGTGGCCTTCAAACACTCCGAAATGTCACTGTCATGTCTGCTGTCTTATTTCTCTTCCTTTGGGTTCATCTCTTCACTACTGACAAGGGAATCTGGATACTGGGGATATTGACTTCCTCTTTTCATATTTTCCTAACCAATACAGGAGATTCCAGAAAATTAAAAGCAATCCTATTAAGATCCTAAGGGAGGACTGGAGAGAAGGTTCAGCGGTTAAAGCACTTGCCTGCAAAGCCAAATGACCCGAGTTCCATTTCCCATAAAGCCAGATGCCAAAATGACACATGCATCTGGTGTCCGTTTGCAGTGGCTGAAGGCCCTGGTGCGCCCATTCTCTCTGTCTGTCTCTCTTCTATCTCTGCTTGCAAATTAAAAAAAAAATCCCAAGGGAAGGATGCAGGAGAGATGCTATCATCTCTCTATTCTATAATCTATTGTCCTTCTACATTTTCAAGACTATTATGTAGGAACAATAAAGAAAGGAAGAGGTACTATGTCAGAAGTATGGAACAGACCAATTATTTTGTCATAAAAAAAAGCCTCCTTGGTAGCCTGGCATGGTGGCGCACGCCTTTAATCACAGCACTTGGGAGGCAGAGGTAGGAGGATTGCCGTGAGTTCAAGGCCACCCTGAGACTACATAGTGAATTCCAGGTCAGCCTGGACTAGAGACCCTACCTTGAAAAAAAAAAAGCCTCCTTGGAAATGGAGAGATGACTCAATGGTTAAGGCACTTGCCTGCAAAGCCTATGGACTTGGGTTTAATTCCCTAGTACCCACCTAAAACCAGATGCACCAATGAGACACATCCATTTGGAGTTCATTTGCTAAAGGCCCTGGTGCACTCATTCTTTCTCTCTGCCCCCCCCCCCCGCTTACAAATAATAAATTAATTAATAAAATAAAATAAAAGCATCCTAATGTTATATTTGTCACAATGACAAAAATAGCCAAAGCTTAGACATCCTGTCCACCTGTTAAGAAATGGTGTGAGGGTAAACAGGTTGAAATGGTGTGTCAAGTCTTTGAGCTTTTCTCTGGGAAGAAGCAGGCAGCTAAGTAAACCTCATTTGGCTATCCCTCGCAGAAGAGAAACCCGAGAACCAGAAGCAATCCAGGGAACAAGAACAATTTTACAAGCACCAATTGAAGGTGGGATTTTTGTTTCGGGAATGGGCTTGTTTACAATTGACAACCAAAATATTTGGAAATATGATGGGGAGAAAAGGTCACTACCAACTCCAACAAATTGTACTATTAGTCAGCAAAGTGCCTGCCTGTCTGGACTCAGCCATCTGCATGCAATTATGACAGTCCTCACCTTCAAAGCTCTTTCCCTGGCATTAGCTAATGAACCCTCACAGCCCCCTTGGTGGGCGGTGTCTTGCAGAGAAGGGCGGGATGGGTAAGAAGGTTCCACCATCCGGAGTCTGCCAAAAATACCTTATGAACAATAAATCCTTGGCAGTCTCCAATGAGCTGAGGTCTCCAAAACCTTGAGGATTCTTGCCGTCCCTTGGGTGCAGGAGCCATCCAGAGAGGAAGCCATGTGCTTTATTGCTGTCACTACCCTAAGACGGAAAGACACAGCTCCCCTCTCTCAGGAGAGATGACAGCTCATTTCTGCATCCAAACACACATTCTTCCTCTCGTCACTGGTGTCCAGGGTCCTCTTGCGACATGTGTTGGCTTTGTGCTGTGTCACTGTAGTTAAGCAGGGACTGGATTCCCAGACTTCCTTTCCCTGTCTGACTTGAGGTCAGGGCTGTCCACAGAGGCTAGCAATGATGCTGCCTCCTTGACGTGGGAAGGAGGTGTAGGCTCCAGGCGTTAGCCTGGCTCACACTCGCTGTCCCTGGCCACTCACCCTCCTTGCTAGAGGAGAAGGGAGCTGGGCCTGGACATTAGGCATATCTTCCAGGATGCCTCTATCTCTAAGCTCCAGACCAGACATGCTCAACTCCATAGTGAAGGTCATGCTTCTGCTAGTCACTTATCTTGTCTCGAAAGTAGTATTGTCAAGGATCTAATGTTGTTATCTCCCCAAAATTCATACTCTGGGACTTAATTCCCAGTGTGTATTGAGGCATTGCCCCCCCACACACAGAGACTGACTGGTACATTCAAAACCCCACAGTAAATACCAATAATCCCCATTGAGGAGGACCCTCAGTGGAATGGGGGTCGGGAGAAGGGATATGAGTATAACCCTATGGGATTATGACCAATTGCATCATGTTCATACTGTGAAGTTCATAATAATAACAAAAGGTGAAGGTCCAGGGAGATGATTCAATGGGTGTAGCGCTTGCCTTTGCAAGCATGAGGACCTGAGTTTGATCCTTAGTACCCAGCTTTATTAATGAAAAAAAAAATAGCAGGTGTGATGGTGCAAATTTGTAATCCCAGCGCTGGAGAGGCAGGGTCAGGTGGATCCCTGGGGCTCACTGTCCAGACTGTCCAGACTACTTAGTGAATAGCAGACCCTGTTTTTAAAAAGGTGGATGATGCCTGAGAATAATCTCTCAAGCTGTCCTCTGGCCTCCATCTGACCATGGACAAATGTGCATGGATGCTTGCTTTGTGCAGGCACCTTCCAGACTGTCCTTGGCTCTTCCCCACACTACATCCAACATTTTCTTCTTAGTTGCTGTCTCTATGACCTTCAGGCTCACCACCACCCAAGGTAACAGCCTTCCATGGGTCCTACAAAGGTGTGACATACATAATCCCTACGGAATGCCACTTCTTTACCATTACTCCTAGTGGTTCAACTTCCTTGCTCAAACCTTGGCTGACTACTCATGTGATCACAGAGCCTCCAATCAAAAGGGGGCCCCATCTCAGAGTGCACCCCCTATAAACTCACGAGGCACCTCTGTTCGTATGAGTCTCCTCATTTCTCTCATTCCCTCTGAATCAGTGTCCAGAAAACCTTCCATGTCTTCTCTTCTCCCTCTTATTTCTCTCCATCCCCAGCCCACACCTTAGATCAAGCGTTTCTTGGATGAAGAACTGCTAACAGGTGCTCCATCCGTGCATATTTCAATCTCCAGTGCGAGGCTAGTTTGTCAGTTTAGTAGCATCAGTAAGCAGTCTAAATATTTTCTAGAGGCCAAATATGGAAGAAAAAACTGGTTCAGT
Organism: Zapus hudsonius; assembly: GCA_004024765.1. NCBI lineage: Eukaryota > Metazoa > Chordata > Mammalia > Rodentia > Dipodidae > Zapus > Zapus hudsonius. The sequence continues at coordinate 19,700 of PVHP010007806.1, forward strand.
ACAATTCTCCCAAAGGGTTGTCGTTTGTATAACCTCAATGCGCTCAGATTCTCTTAATCCCTGCCAAGAAGTAGAGTCTGTGGGAGTGTTGTGGACAGCAGTGATGTATAGAGGCAGTACTCATCACGGACTTGTTCTCTCTTGGGGCCAAAATTCGCAATCCCCCACTTTCTTTACATCTAAAGGGATGACCCTCATAAGCTATCTAGGTTTCTCCTGCTTCCAGCTTGGTTTGCCCAGTGAGAAACAGGGGCACAGATAAGGAAAGGGCCAGAAAAGAGAAGCCAGGTTTGAACTCTGCATTTGGGGCCAAATATTCCCCATGCAGGCCAGCACCTATGGGACTGATTCATCCTGGAACCAGCAGAGAGCCCAGGTCTTGGTCTCAGCTGATATCATAGATCTGCTAACCCTCCAACAGTGGCTTTCAGTAACTTGCCCAGAGCCGACTTGCCAGCCTTAGTTACCCTTTCAACTCTTCCAAAGACCTTTGTAACTAATTTCCCATATTAGATTTCCTCTGCTAAATTACTTCACATGGGTTTTGTTTTTTTTCTGGAGAGACATTGGCTGATACAGATGCTTTCAGCCCTAGGGATTAGAATTTGCCAAGTGACTTCCTTCCAAGATGTTGAAGCATCTTGGATTAGCATTGTTTTTTTATTACTTGTAGACAATAATACACAAAGTGTTACAGAAGAGGAAAATCAAATGGAATTTCTACACCCAACCTTGCTCTGGTGGTGTGAGGTCAGATGGTTGATTCATGTTCTCCCTTTAGCCCAGTAAACACACGGTTTCTACTAAGCCTTCTGCCTTGTCTTACTTGAATTTCACACCCTTCATATTTTTATCAGAAATATATTAAACTCAGATAAGCCCTGGGCATACACAATGGTCAAAAATGTTCCTGAGAAGATTCTGGAGAGATGACTCAGCAGGTAAGAACCCTTACTACCAAAGCATGAAGACTTGAGTCCAATCCCCAGCACCCACATCAAAAGCTGGGCCGAGGGATACATGCCTGGAACCCCATGCTGCAAGAGGTAGAGGACAAAAGAACCTCTGGAGCTAGCTCCCAGGTTATGCAGTCTAACAGCAAAACAGGGAGCTCCAAGCCCACCGAGAGACTTTCTCAGGGAAGTCAGATGGAAGAGTGATAGACACGGACACCCAATGTCTTCCCCTGCTGTCTGCTCACATGCATAAACCATGCGACTGAACTCAAGGAAACTCCAGCCTAGTAATCAAATGTGTTCACTAACAGGCCCATTGTAGGTTTAGCTCTAGATCAAGGGAAGTTCACAGGTGTCCCTGGACTGAACCTCAGGCCCAACTTAGAATCACCTGCTGTAATCACCATAGACGAGGCTCTTTAGAACAACTTGGGTCGAGGTTAGGCAGGACTATTCAAGTTCATTCTCCCAGCAATCCTAATCACTGGGGCCCTTTATGCAGGAGGGTCCACAGTCCAAGGGAAGAAACTACATTCTTCTCCTCACTGTCTCAGGCCAATCCCTTCATGGCTGGGCACTCCAATCATTCAGATTGGTAGCGTATGTGATGGGGCCATGGCTAGTTCAATCGAGTACTTCTTGGTGGTCTTGTCCGACAACTTCAGATCTTTGCTCCCTCTTCCTCCCCCCTCCTCTTCTTTCTTCCCTCTTCCTCCTCCTCCCTTCCTCCTCTTCCTCCTTCTCCCCCTCTTCCTCCCCTCCTCCCCATCCTCTTCTTCTTCTTCCTCCTCCCCCTCCTCCTCCTTCCCCTCCTCCCTTCCTCTTCCTCCTCTTCCTCCTCCTCCTCATGAGATGTGGATACTGCTACTCTTCAAGTCCCTCTTCAGACCTGTGTCCGCTTCATGCTTAGCAGTTTTGTATCTTTCCTTGAGACCTAATTGGATCTGGAAAACAGACAGCATTCAACAAGTGCATAGACTGGAGTGTGTGTGCACAAAGCACTGGTTCAGAAACCATGGCGTGAGGCTCGTACCCTGCTTGTGTTTGCTCATCAGTGGAATTGCATGGCAAAATAAGACTTACAAGAAGCAATACTGAAGTCCCATCCCCAGGCAGGCACACATCAGCACCAGGGTCTACACCAGCAGGCTGTCTACAACTGCCAGACCTACAAAACTAGATTTACCCCAAGAGTCAGCTAGCTTTCAAAAAAAAAAAATCGAGATTTCTTTCTTTCTTTTCTTTTTTTCTTTATTTTTTTTTCAAGGTAGTATCTCACTCTAGCCCACGTTGACCTAGAATTCCTTCTATAGTCCCAGGCTGGCTTTGACCTCACAGCAATCCTTTGACCTCTGCCTCCTGAGTGCTGGGATTAGAAGTATACACTAATCTGCTCAGTTTAAAATCAAGATTTCTAAGGAAATTTTTCAACCATCCTTTCTCCAGAGGCCCTTCTCAGTGTGACTCCATTGTTTGCAAGTCTTCAACCAGTGTTTCCAGGTGCAGAAAATATGGTTCAAAACACACCACATAGCCAGACTGCTTCTTCGTTTTTCCTTGCCCAAAGTGCCTTGCAAACTCAACACCCACAGAGAAAGCCCTCAGCCTTGGAGCTCAGAGACAGAGAACGCAGGAGAATGTCTGTTAGGAGACATTAGACTCCTCTTCCCAGACCTCAAAGCCTGGTCTCTGGTTTATTAAAGACACAGGTTGATTCCCTGGAGTTCTAGACTTGTGCCCAGCCTACTAGAAATAACCAAGAAGCCAGAGATGACTCAGCTACTATTTAGACCCATGCTGGCTGATTTTTCTACCGAGCTAGGGCTCTTTTGTTAGCCGACATCTAACCATGTGATTTTTGACCTTTCTTGCTTTGATCATCAAGACTTCCGGTTTTCACCATCATCAGCTGGCTAGGAATTGGGCACAGGCTTGCCTTGACCTTGAAGAGAATAAACACCTCCTTCTTGGCCTGCAGACCCCTTGTCTCAATTCCTGCATGTCCAGTCCTGACCGGAGCCACCCACACTCCACCCTGTGAGTAGCTCTCCCCCAGGAGAAAAGCAAACAAAACAAGGACCAATGAAAATGTTGGTGGAAGATTAGATAACAGATTTACAGTGATTCGGCGCCATATAGAATTATCACACAGCACCTTATGCAGCAAGATGACATCACAATACTACAGATGACTCAAAGGCTGTCCTTCTTACCTTGTTAGGACCTGGTGGCAAAGGCTTGCCCTTTCTCTGCCTTCCGGGCAGGAAGTCTTCACGGCTCTTGCATTCCATCCAAAACACAAAAGAGGGGGTGGATTCCTCTGAACCCTTGCCAGGTTGAGCTGAGGTGGGTGTTGGGTCTTTTGAAACCGACAGAATGAGTATGCTTCTGATTATGGGGTTCCCAAGACTCTGAGCTAGCTACTTTTTTTAAAGCACATATATTTTCTTCCTGGACCTGAGCCACGTGTCTCTGGCTATGTTAATATCGACCCCCCACCCCACCACACTCCAGGAGTCACACTGCTTCCCAGGGCATCCAGAGAGATGCTTGTTTCAGGGAAATCCTGTTAGTTTGAACTCTATTCAAGAATGTGCCCAAAGTTCTTCAGCCCCAGGAGCAGAGCGGATTGTACCTGGGCAGTTTAAACCACTTGGGGAGCAGAGGGGTTGAAGGATAGGGGTGATCTGTGAGCCAGAAAGTAGAAGTTGCAGATCCAAGGAGTCAGCTAGCTCTTGGCCCTTCGGCCTCCTGACCTGTGACCTTGCAGATGGACCAGCTACTGAAGGAGTCTCGGAATGACCAGCGGGTGAAGGACCAGCTTAAATTGACGTGCAGTGGGATCTTTCATTTTCGGGCCCTCCTCTACCACCGGCTTCTCTAATTTGTTTTCTGACTCATCAAAACTTGCTTTGGCCACGGTGATGGCTCCGTTGGTAAAGTTCAGACTGTGCAAGCACTAGAAGATGAGTTAATATCCCCAGCACATCAGCTCCCACGTAAAAGCCAGGTGTGGTGACACATGCCTACAGTAATCCCTTGGGCTTGTTGACTAGCTAGTCCAGGCCAAATCAGTAAGCTCCAGGCTCAGCGGGGGACTTTGTCTCAGAAATTAAGGTGGTTGGTGGTGGGGAAGGAGTTATCATGGCTTATTGTCTATAATTATGGAAGCCGTCAATAAAAAGTTAAAAAGATTAAGGTTGAGAATGCTTGAGGAAGACACTCCAGGTCAATGTCTGGCCTCCACTTGCACCAGCAGAGATACACACACAAACACACACACACACACACACACACACACACACACACAAACACACAAACACACAAAAGCAAAATCAAACCAACCAAAAAAATCTTATTGGCTCAGTGTCTCTGCACTGATAATGGGAGATGACTATAAATTCTTGTTCGTGTGTTTTTCCATGGAAGCACACATCTTTAATTCCAGCACTCCCGTGGGAGGCAGAGGTAGAAGGATTGCTGTGGGTTCGAGACCAGCCTGGGACTACAGAGTGAGTTCCAGGTCAGCCTGGACTAGAGTGAGACCTGACCTTGGGGAAAAAAGAAAAACAACCAACCAAACAAAAAACCAGGATGGGAATTTTAAGTGTGAGTTGCTTCCCTCATTCTTGTAACCCTGTAACCCTCCACCTCTGCCTGAAGGTTACTTAGGGACTCCCGGGCAAAATGACTCATTTGGCTTAAAATTTTTTTGTTGCATGTTAAAAGCAAAATATAGAGAGAGAACATAGGCCTGGGAATTAGTGGCCTCCTGGCTCTCAGTGTGAGCTCAAACAGTCATCAAACTTCTCAGGTTTCTTATGTGTCCAGAAGTCACATGTCCTGAGGGATAAGGGCTTTTGACAGATTTGGTGAAGTTCCATATCTTGAGGGCTGCCTGTAGGGGGCGCTGTGGAAATATCTGATGAACAAATGAGTTTCTGCGCTAACCTGCAAGGGTGTGAACACCTATGGCCACCTGCACCCCTGTGTGCTCATGAAATTCCTTGCTGGTATTGGACTTCGTTTCATTGTAGGAAGAAGAAAGGAAGGAAGGACTCATATAAATGAGTTGGAATATAAAACGTGTCATCCAGGAAAGAAAGTAGAAAGGAATGACAAAGGTTAAGAGAACATGAGTCTTGTTCCCTCCCCTTCTCTTCCTGATAACCCAATCAAAACACCCCCAGGACCCCACAGTTAATCAGAAGGCACAGGAAGTTCTGAATTTGAACCCAGACTAGTTCTCACTTTAGAAATGTATCTAGTCTTGATGTATCCAGAGCTTGATTTCCTATTCTACAAAATGAGGCTCTGTTAGTCCCCAGATCACTAGGTTTTTTTGTTTTGTTTTTTGAGATAGGGTCTCACTCTAGCCCAGGCTGACCTGGAATTCACTATGTAGTCTCAGGGTGGCCTTGAACTCATGGTGATCCTCCTACCTCTGCCTCCAGAGTGCTGGGATTAAAGGCATGCGCCACCACGCCTGGCTCACTAGTTTTTTTTTTTTTTTTAAGGACCAAAAAACAAAGAAAGATAAAGTCTACCCAATGATGTATGTGGAAACTCCCCTCCCCTGGACCCCCCCCCTCCAGTAAGGAGGCTGTTATTATCACAGTGGGACTACGATGATCTGAACTCCAGGATGACCAGCAGGACACGTTGTTTACACTAGATAACAAGAACATGAATGAGCTCCACGAAGGAAATACCTGAGACCTCATTTTCCCAAGTAAGCCATAGACTTACCGAGTGTGTCCCTTGCTAAATGTCAAGTCAGACTTGTCATAGCATGGGATAGATCCATCCTCCCCTGTGTGACATGTTTCCTGTGACATATTCTGAATTTTGATGGTTCTTAACCAAAGAGTTATTTTCAGCCTAGAATGAGCAGAGAGAGAGTTGCTCATAAAACTCTTTAAAAGTTACAGAGAATAAGGTCAGCCAAAGCCTGGGGCATAGCCATGCCAGGGGGAAGAGGAGGAGGAGGAGGAGGAGGATGGGTTGGGTGGGTGTGTTTACATGTCAAGCCACAATTTGAGATGTTATCACCAATGATAATGATGTGGACTCAGCTAAATTGTCTTTGTGAACTACTAAAGCATAAAGAAGTTTGTGAGAGAAGAAAGAAATGCCAATAACTCCGGATGGAACTAATGTAGAATGAAGTTGTTGAATGGAAAAATGAAGGAATGAAGATGAAGAGAGAGGGGTGTGCCCCTAAGCCAGCGTTGGTCGAAGCACTGACTCTTTTGTGTGTGTGTGTGTGTGTGTGTGTGTGTGTGTGTGTGTGTGTGTGTGGTATGTCTGCATTTGTGTGTACATGCATGTATGTGTGTGACATTGGGTATCTTTCTCAAACTTTATCCCCCTTATTTTTTGAGACACGGTCTCCCTTTGGTCTGTAGCTCACTCATTTTGCTAAAGAGCTGACCAATGAGGCCACAGGGATCCTCCTGTCTCTGCCTCCCCAGGGATTGGATTACAGCTGTGCACACGATGCTGTAACCAGCTCTTCATGTGGTGCTGGGAATCTGAACTCGGGTCCTCATACTTGCAAGGGAAGCACTTCAGTCTCTGAATCACCTCCCCAGCCCTAAGTCGACACTGTTAGAGAACACTTCATTGAGGGTTGGAGAGATGGCTCAGTGGTTAAAGCACTTACCTGCAAAGCCTGAGATCCCAGGTTCAATTCCCCAGTACCCACATAAAACCAGATACACAAAGTGGCACAGGCATCTGGAGTTTGTTTACAGTAGCTAGGGGCCCTGTTGTGCCCATTCTCTCTCTTCTCTCCCTTTCTATCTCTCTTCTTGTAAATAAATAAACAAATAATAAACGTTATGTGGATCCTACACAATTTGTTATATGATGAAGAGTGGGCCATGACTACAATCCATATAAGTTCTTATTTAGTCCTAAAAATGTAAGTCCCTATCCAAGACAATATTGTGTGAAGAGAGCCCTGGATAGGGAGGAGAGCTCATCAGTCTGATTCAATCCCTCCCAGTTACACGACCAGCACCAAGACCCACGACTAGCCTGGATCCGGATCTCCATTGACAATGTGACAGGAAGGACAGCACCTTCCTCTGAGAGTGGAGACGATGAAATGGGAGGCTGTGAGCAAACATGTGTGGATTGTAAACTGTGACTTGGGGGGGGGGGAAGCAATGTTCTCTTAGAAAACACAAGAAGGAAGCCTCCCTTTGAAAATGTGAGATTTGATGACTTGAAAGAGGCCAGACCCTGAGGTCAGGACTGCTTCTAGAGCAATGCGTGTTGAAACTGTGGGACTTTGTCTCATGAATGGATCATGAAATCAATTTTATTGCTTAAAGTCAACTCTTTTTGCAATCCATGAGGAGAAATGGAAAATATCGAGGTGTACCATAAAGCCTTTATTTTCATTTGGTAGGTGTGCTTGAAATGCGATGATATAAACTTGTCCCTGTGGGTCATGGTTAGCAGGTTGGAAAACCACTGGTGTGAAAGAGGCCATTATAGCTCCGACTTGGGTGATTAGGGCAACAGGGTCATGACTAGTACCATCCATGATGCCTCACGTCGGCTTCTCAGTAACTCTATGGGATCGGCTCTGTTACTTTCAGAGGCTAGAAAAATAAATAACAGCAGGACTAAGGTTATCCTGAAAGTGAGCTTAATTCCAGCTCAGTTTTTACTCTTGCTTCCCTATCTTTGGCACATGAAGCAGGCCTGCACTGGACTGTCTGCCTCCTTTCTAGGCTGGAGAGAAGTCTGGTAATCTCAAGGCTCCAGTCCTAAGGGACTTAGAAAATGCCTGTACCCAAATATCCAAAATGAGCCCATTCACAAGGTGAACCAGTTCTGCCAGGGAAAACGGAAAACTATCTAGATTAAAACGAGGGAGAGATAGTGGAGTGTCTAATTTTCAAGTCAAAAGACAAGTTCAGGGCTGGAGAGATGGCTTAGTGGTTAAGGCACTTGCCTCCAGTTTCTAAGGCCCCCGGGTTCAGTTCCCTAGTGCCCACATAAGCCAGATCCACAAGGTGGTGGCCCTGGTGCGCGCTCTCTCTCTCTCTCTCTCTCTCTCTCTCTCTCTCTCTCTCTCTCTCTCTCTCTCTCTCTGCTTGAAAATGAATAAATAAATAAATAAGACAAGTTCAAGCCATTGGTAGAGATCATTTGGATTTCACAAGAAGTAAAACCCCTTTAGGTTTTCACATCTTGGAGTCTGAGGCAGAACCTGCCCCGACCAATGTAAAGGAGTTCTTCCTGTAGCCCAGAGGTGCTGGCAGGGGCTTGGGAATAGTGCCTCCCTGCTAATGCACCACAGCCTATCAATACGTCTGAATTGTAAGGAGTCATCGGCCTTTCTTCTCTAGTTTCGTATATCTACTTTGCCTCTAAAGAGTAGATGTTCCTCTATGCAGAGGACAAAGAGTGTGCCCCATTCTGCTGCTCCAGTCTTGGGGGGCCTCTCAGATCACCTCTTACTTGTGTCTCACCCAGGTTGAAAAGACTATATTGAATCTATCACTTTTTTCTAGAAGACGTTCTCTGACCCAAATATCTCTTGCTACGACATGAGCACCAGGGCTTGTGGAAGAAGTGGGATCCAGCCTTCTGAATGAATGAATAAATGCCAACCAAGGGTGGCCACATGGCATGGATCTCAAGCAAAAGTCATTCTCGTGATCCAAGTGACAGCAAAGGTTCGTATATCCACAAGGAGTTCCCAACATGGCCCAAGCCCATGAAAACTGACTGCCCAACCGTGATGTGAAGCGACTTGAGGTATTTGATGTTTTCACTGACTCTCCTTCCAGTACCCTTCAGAGATGTCATACAGTCAATCAGTGAGTAAGGCTGTAGAGTCTGGAGTCAGAAAATAATCAAGGACATACGTAAATGGCGAAGCTGTTAATCCAGGCTGTTCTAGAACATGTAGGCTTGGTCAGAGTGATGGGATAAATAACAGTCCCTCAAAAGGTATCCATGCCCTTTCTCTGAGAACTTCTTGGACGCTACCTCAGATGATAAAAAATAACTTTGTGATACTAAGAATTCTTAAGAATATCCTCCAAAGTTCTCAGTGTTAAAGGCTTTGTCTTCAGTCCACAGTGCGATCAGGAGACACCAGAAACTTTAAGGAGAGGTCATAGGGAGGATACCCTTGAAGGAGGTTGAAGATTGTGGGACATTGATTTTAAGTCGAAATCAGCGTTTCCTCTCTGTAAGTTGATTAGCTCAGGTATTTTGAAATAGTAACAAGAAGCAGACTAACACAGACTGATTGTTCTGAGTAGAGTGGATCCTACATAAAATCACAGTGTCCTTCTAAGAGAAAAGCAGAGAGAGATTTGACACACAGAAGAACACATGAATGTCACCACAGAGACAGATAGGGACAAAAGGGGTGCAGTTGAATCTCAAGATTGCTGAAAGGCACCAGAAGCTAGGTGAACAGCAAGTATATTCTCTCGTGCATTAAGAGTGTGTATGCATCTACCAAAACCTCGGTTTCATTCATAGGGATACGGATTCAGACTAACGTAAGGAATAAGCATCTATTGTTTATCTCATTGTTTGTCACCACTTGATACACGAACCACAGGAAGCTAATGCAGTCTTGGATGCTAAGAGATCTGGAAAGGTCCAGGACAATGAATAGCACACAGTATGTACTCAATACGTTTCCTACCTACATGCTTCCCTCCCCCAACCCACATTGCTTTCTTCTTTTTCTTTGCCTTGTATTTTCTTGTCCTCTTGTAAAAAGTACATCCAGTCTATAAAGAGTAGGGAAAGGAGACAGGCAAGGGAGTCTCAGTTCAGGTACTCGAGAGGGAAGAAAACTCAAGCTAGTTACGGAACCTCTCCAACTTTCTGATCTGTAAACATGGCAACTTCGCCACCTACTTGGTTTATGTGACAAGTAAAGGAAACCGACATGAAATTCTCCATACAGCTATCTTATGTCCTGTCCTCATTCCCCTCCCCAGCTAAACTTCCATCTTTGAGAAGAAAAATAAAATGAGGGAAGGTCTACATAGCCACTAAGAATAATAGTTTTTAAAGTGTTAGTTGGGCTGGAGAGGTCGTTCAGTGGTTTTCAAAGCCTGATGAACTGGGTTCGAACCCCAGTAAAGCCAGATGCACAAAGTGGCCCATGTTTCTAGAGCTCATTTGCATCGGCAAGGAGCCTTGGGATGCCCATATTCTCTCTCTCTCTCCCTCTCTCTCTCTCTCTCTCCCTCTCTCTCTCTCTTTTCCTCTCTCACACACTCCTTACAAATAAAGAGATAATATTTTTTAAAGTGCTGGTATTAAGTCTGGTGCTTTCCTTGAGCCAAATGGCCCCAAGGCACATAAGTAATGAAGGCTTATTAGACCACTTTTCCTTCCATATTTTAGTTCCTCAGGTTCCTGGTATTTCTGCTGGATTGCTAAGATCAGTACAAGCGCAACAGTTAAGGCTCAGTCTTTTATAGAGCATGATCCCTGCGGGGAAAAACAACTTTTTCACCCAGTACCAAGCAAAAAATACCCAAAACAAATACTGAAGAGAATTACCAATGCACTGCCCGCTTCAATGATGGTTTTTCACCAATAGTTGAAGCATTGGAACCTGCATGTGGATCACAGGACAACCTTGAGAACATGGATGCAGAGACAGGGATTCCCCAGGGCATGGGGCTAGCTAGACTGACTGAATCAGTGAGCTGTGGGTTCAAGTGAGACACACACACACAGACACAAGGGCCCATGCACCTAGGCACACACCCATGTGCCCACATGTACACACACACACACACACACACACACACACACACACACAGCATAGCTGTACTGAATTCATAACACAGCAAAAACCAACTGAAAAGAGACAACCTAAAATCTACCTTACCCACCTTCAAACAGAAGTGTCCCAGAGGAACAAGGGAAGAAAGAGAAAAGAACCACTTCTCTAGCTTATTTAAATAACTTCTTGTATTTAATTTCACAGAAAGACCACACTTCTGCCCTTACCATGCCGTCTCCTCATGGCCTCTGGCAATTACCATGGCATCTTTTTTGAACTCTGAATTCCCGGACAGAGTCAAGTGTGGTGCAGCAAATTAGTGAATCATAAAAATTAGAGCTGGAAAAAGCCTGTGGGTCATGGGGTACCCTCTGCCAATTCCAGATGGTTCTCTGTGGTTTACTCCTGAGTGCTTTGTTCTACCTGGTCTTAAATCAACAAGATATCCTACAGGGTGGGGCACAGGGGGAGAAAGAACAATAATGCAAACATCGTTGGCCCATGGGCCATTTTACCAACCAGCTCCACTGAGAAGAGGGAAGCCCAGGGCCTGGGGGGGGGGGGAAGACAAGTCATGTGGTCATGTGGGATAGAAGGACTGGAAGGGACTTCTGAGATCATTGAGTCCAAATTCAATTTTTCAAAGGAAAGTGAGGTTTGAGGATTTTAATGTACAATCCCTTGAGGAATACATGAGCCCGATGGTAAGAAGGTCAGGCTGTGGGGGCTGGAGAGATGGCTCAGCAGTTAAAGTCTTTGCCTGCGAGGCCTAAAGACTCAGGTTTGATTCCCCAGTACCCACGTAAAGCCAGATGCACAAAGTGGTGCATGCATCTGGAGTTCGTCTGCAGTGGCTGGAGGCCCTGGTGTGCCCATTCCCTTTCTCTCTCTGTGTGTCAGGTTGTGGACCTGGCACTTGACAAATATTGGCTCTATTACCTTTATCGGATCATCTTCTGCCTTAGTTGATCTTTTAAAGACAAGAACTTTCATTAAACCTGGAGCTCACAAATTCAGGCAATAAGCTAGCCATCAAGCCCCAGGGATCCTCCCGTCTTTGCCTTCCCAGTCTTTTCAGTGCTGGATTACAAGCACACACTGCCTTGCCTGGCTATTTGTTTATTTATTTAGTTTTCAATTTTTTTCATATTTATTGTTAATAATTAAATACATTGTATGAGCAAGTCTTATGATGGTATCTCCATTTACCTCCTCCCTGTCCCCACCCCCTGGGGGTCCTCCTAAGTGGGCTTGCTGGACCAGTCCATGGTAGAGGGGGTTATGGATTGTATGAAAGGTAGCCAGGTATTTTTCTCCCCGACCATTGCTCTTACAATCTTTCTGCCCTCTCTTCTGCTCAGATCCCTGAGTCATGGTGGATGAGTTTTAGGTCTACTTTACTGTTGAGTTCTTAAGAGTCTCTGGATTTCTACTTTGGATTGTGTTGGGTATCTTCAATGTCTGTCTCCATTACCCTTTCCCAGGTTATCTGACTTACTGTGGATATTTTAAATTAATTTATTTATGAGAGTGAGATAGAGAGAATGGGTGCCAGGGTTTCTAGCTACTGCAAAAGAACTCCAGACACATGTGCCACCTTGTGCATCTGGCATCACTTGGGTACTGGGGAATCAAACCTGGGTCCTTAGACTTTGCAGACAAGTGCTTTAACCGCTGAGCCATCTCTCTAGCCCTGTATTTATTTTTATATAAGCCACTAGGCTCGGGACTTGCATACATGAATGGTTCTGTAAGTGCCAGTCATTTGAGATGCGTTACTACCAGAAAGGTCTCTCTCATTCTCTTATCTAACTCTCAAATAGCTCATATCCACGTTTGCCCCTGGCTCCATCTTCCAGACATAGAGACATCACAAAAATGGGGCATTTCTATGGTCTGCAGCCTAAATGGACCAGGCTGCCTTGAGAGATGTGTGCCAGGCAGAGTTGGACCGTGGGCTGGAGGCCTGAGCCTGCAGGCTGTACATGGGCATCTGAAATAGGTTATGGAGTTCTGACCTCGGAGGTCCCATTTGCCTTCAAGCTTCAGACTCTGCGATATAAAAGAGCTTTATTTCCAAATGCACATAAGGTTTCAACTAGTGGAATCCCTTACAAGTCAAAACCCTCTCAGAAAGATCCCCCTAGTCTCTCACCCATATATATCAAACACATCAAAACACGGTTCCAGCTATGGACGTGGGGGAAAGAGTGGTCCCCAATGGCTTCTCCCAAATCACTTCTTGATCTAGCTTAGAGACTTCAAAAGTTAGCCTCTAATACACTTTTTAAAACCTCATTTAACATAGTCTAGAGTCGAATGAGTTCTGTGAGTTAGCTTGGCAGAGAGATGAAATGACATCAAATCCATATTCATTACGGACATCCCACGTGTCATCTCTGAGGATGGATGGCAGCCCTCGCGTGGGAGGAAGGGGAACTTAGCAACGACAAAACCTCTGGGCTTTAAGAGACCTGTCTGCTGCCTTCCCGCTTCACCTCCTTTTAATTGATTCGTCCCCAAATGCTGGGCAGCCGGGGAAACGCATCCATTGCAGCTGAGACCTTTTCATGTTTAAAATGTCTCTTCCTGCTCTTAGTAGCAGCTAGATATGGCTCAGCAGGACTTTGAAGACCTATGAAAAGACATATTGTTTTAAATTTGAACTTATTTAAACCTTGAGCATCACTGTAGAAGCACTAGAAAATGCAGATACACAAGAGCAGAAAAAATCAATTTTAAAGGAATCTAATGAAGGGCTACCATATACATTTTTAAAATTTTTGTAAAGTTTATTTGCAAGCAGAGGAGAGAGAGGCGAGAAAGAGAGGGAGGTAGAGAGGGAGAGAGACCAAGAATATGAAGGGGTGCACTAGGGGCTCTACCTGCTGCAAACTCCAGATGCACGCACCACTTTATGCATCTGGCTTCATGTGGGTACTAGGGATTCGAACCCAGGTCGTTAGGCTTTGCAGGCAAGCACTTTAACCTCTGAGCCATCTCTCCAGCCCTTAACACATACATATCGAAGCTTCTCCTCCCCCTGGTCCTCTAAAGCAATGAGAAAGAGTGAAATTTGAGAAGAATTTTATTACTGAAAATTTGATTTAACTTCCTCACTGTTGAACTTTGAACATGGAAAAGACTAGAATAGGGGAAAAAACAAACAGAAGTGATGCAGGCTGTTTTAAGCACAAACATCTTTCCCTCTTGGGAGTGGAGGAAGAGAAGGGGCTGGATTGGGTGGCCGATTGACCTAAAGTCATTCAGACTTCCAGTCACCATGGTCATCATGCTAACATTTGTTCTGGCTGTGCCAGGCATCCTTCCTCCATTGACTGGGCACCTCCAGAAGCTTCCTAGCGGCTGCTGGTCTAATTTTAACAGCAGGCACATGTTGGAAGAAAACCGACGGGCAACAGTTGCCAATTTCAGGCTATGACAAGAAGTTGGGTTAGTTCCCATAGTGAGGTACAACCATTATATGTAGCCTCAAGAGCAGAGATAGTCGGGAAATGTACAAACATTATTAGGAAGTGATGGGTCTTGTCTCCTATCTATGATTTTTATATAATTTATTCAAAGGAAATTTTTTTACAACTTGATTTTTCTTTTATTAATGGCTGTATTTAAAATTTTGTTAAGCTGAGCATGGTGGCACACACCTTTGATTCCAGCACTTGGGAGGCAGAGGAAGGAGGATCCCCATGAGTTCAAGACCACCCTAAGACTGAATTTCAGGTTAGCCTGGGCTAAAGTGAGCCCCATCTCAAAAAAAAATCCTTTGTTAAATCTGTATTTCAAACTGCTTGCCAAATTCCTAAAAGTGTAGGCTTTTAGGAACAATCCAGAGGTAGCTACAGTACATCGCCAGACCTCCTTATGGATCCTTCCTCCCTCCCCTTGCTGCAGGGGAAAACCTGCTTGTGAACTTGGCCTCACCTGGATTTAAGTTCTGCCTAAGTGTCTTCTGTTTTTCAGCATGTCCAGGATTAGGACACCTGAATAAAGGTGAGGTGGGAGGAGCCAAGAAATGTGAATAATTGTCAACGATTGTACTATCCAAGATGGGAGCCACAAGCCACATATGGCTACTAAGCCCTTGTTTTATGGGCAGTTGGAGTTGTGATATTTCATGTTATAAAAAACAGTATGGAATATTTTGGAAAACTTTGCCCAAAAATGTGTTAACTGTTCCATGAAAAATTTCATATTAATTATATTTTTAATATTATTTTATATACATTGAGTTAAATTTTTAAAAATTTATTTATTTGCAAGCAGAGGGAGAGAAAGACAAGAGAGAGAGAGAGAGAGAGAGAGAGAGAGAGAGAGAGAGAGAGAGAGGAGAGAATGGGCATGTAAGGCCTCCAACAACTGCAAACAAACTCCAGATGCATGCACCATTTTGTGCATATGGTTTTACGTGGGTACTGGGGAATCAAACCCAGGTCGTTAGGCTTGGAAGGCAAATGCCTTAACCCAAATTTTTGTTATAAAATTAACTTTCCCTGCTTTGCTTTTACTTTTCTAAGTGCATCAACTAGAATTTGTAAATTTCCTGTGAGCTGGCATTTTCCTTCCATGGGCCATGACTACTCTGAAGAGCTGCCATGAATTGAGGCTAATCTTAGCTAGAAATGGCATTTTGGATTATTCAGAGTCAGGCTTCTCAAGCTAGCAGCAGCATCTCTGAAACTGACTGGTTTGGTGGAAAATTTGATTCTCTTCTGTCTGTCAGGTGTTCTGTGAACGAGAGTCAGCATGTGCTGTACCCCAGCACCTCCAGGGAAAGGCATATCCTCTGTACCCTCTGACTTCCTCACTCTACTCCTGTCCCCCTAAACCAGCAGCATTAAGTTGGTCTGATGAGGCATCTTTGAAAACAGCTCTAGTCCAACTGTATCCTGAGCAGTTATTAACTAACTGCTCAGCACATGTTAGCCCTGAGCTGGGCCCATGACCGAGTAGGGTTCAGATGCACAAATAAAGAGTCCCACAGATGCATGACTGATTGATTGTGGACATAGATACAAAAGTATTTCAAGAGAGAAAGGCCAATTCTTTGCAAATGCTGCTGGGACAAGTGCATAGTTATTTGGAAAAGTGGTCCATCCATATTTTGGACTACATAAAAATTAACTCAAAATGGCTCATAGGCCTAAACTTAGGACACATGGGAGAAAATATTTGAAACATTGGGTGAGACAAAGATTTCTCAGTTCTGATATTAAAAACATTTCCACACCAGAAAAGAAGAAGAAGGAGAAGAAGAAGAAAAAGAAGAAGAAAGAGGAGAAGAAGAGGGAGAAGAAAAAGAAGGAGAAGGAGAAAGAGAAGAAGAAGAAGAAGAAGAAGGAGAAGAAGAAGGAGAAGAAGAAGAAAAAGAAGAAGAAGAAGGAGAAGGAGAAAAAGAAAAAGAAGAATAAGAAGAAGGAGGAAGAGAAGGAGAAGGAGAAGGAGAAGAAAAAGAAAAAGAAGAAGAAGAAGAAGAAGAAGAAAAAGAAGAAAAAGAAAAAGAAGGAGAAGAAGGAAGAGGAGGAGAAGGAGAAGGAGAAGAAAAAGAAGAAGGAGAAGAAGAAGAAGAAAAAGAAGGAGAAGGAGAAGGAGAAGAAAAAGAAGGAAGAGGAGGAGGAGGAGAAGGAGAAGGAGGAGGAGAAGGAAGAAGATAAAGAAGGAGAAGAAGAAGAAGAAAAAGAAGAAGAGGAAGAAGAAGCAGAAGAAAAAGAAGAGGAAGAGGAAGGGGAAGGGAAAGAGGAAGGAGGAGGAGGAAGAGGAGGAGGAGGAAGAGGAGGAGGAGGAGAAGAAAAAGAAGAAGAAGAAGAAGAAGAAGAAGAAGAAGAAGAAGAAGAAGAAGAAGAAGAAGAAGAAGAAGAAGAAGAGAAAGCCAGATGTACAAGTATGTCAAAACATCACTGGTGCTCCATTACTATGTACAAATTTATGTGTCTATTCAAAAACTACAGTAAAAAGTACAAGAAAGACAAGATTTTGTCAGAACATTTACTTCTGAATAGACACAATTAAGACAATAGATGGAGAGATGGCTCAGCAGTTAAGATGCTTGCCTGCAAAGCCTAATAACCTGAGTTCAATTCCCCCGTATCCACATAAAGACAGATGCACAAAGTGGCGCATGTATCTGAAGTTCATTTGCAGTGACAGGAGGCCCTGGCACAGCCATACTCACTGTCTTTCTGTCTGCCTCTCTCTCTTTCTCTCTCAAATAAATAAAATAAAATAAATATATGTTTTTAAAAGGGAGAATAATTTTAAAAAGAAAATAAAAGAGGCAAGTTGCATACTGTAAGAAAATGTCTGAAAACATATGTTTAAAGTATTTTTTTAAATTAATATTTTATTATAAATAGTTATATACATTGTATGATTAAATCTTGTGATGGTGCCTCCATTTCTCTCCTCTCTGTCCCCTACCCACTGGGGTCCCTCCTCAGTGTGCATACTGGATCTGTCCATAGGAGAGATATGAACTGTACCAGAGGGAGCCACTTTTTCCCCTCTTTGCGCATTGTTGCTGAAGGGGGCAATGCCTCTGGATATCCTCCCCCAACATGGCTCTTACATTCTTTCCACCCCCTCTTCCACTCAGTTCCCTGAGTCATGGTGGGTGAGTTTTAAGTCTGCTTTATTATTAAGATCTTAGGAGTCTGTGGACTTCTGCTTAGGGTTGTGTTGAATATAATTGGTGTCTGTCTCCCTTGACCTGTCATGGGTTGCAAACACATTTTTTTTGTAGGGGAGGATATGGAGGATTAAACCCAGGGCTTTCCACATCTGGCAAGTGTTCTAACCTTGAACCACAGCCCTTAAATGGCATATCTTATTGTGTTAGCTTGAGTATAAAATGCCTCCATACCCATAGTCTCATGTGTTTGAGTACTTAATCCCCAGCGAATGGAGCTGCTCAGGATGACTGTGGAGTCTTCAGGAGGTGTAGCCCTGCTGGAGGAAATGGGGGCACAGTGGGTGATCCTTGAGGTGCTGTAATCCAGCTCGACTTGCTGGTCTTCCACTGCCTCCAGTCTGCCGGGGTGAGTATGGCCTTTCTCCTCAACCCCCATGCCTTGCCCACCATGAGCTATAAGCCAATGCAATCTTTTTCCTTCCAGAAGTTACTTCTGGTTGGGTATTTGTTTATAGCAACAAGAAGTTAACTGATACTCATATTAAAGATTTGTGTCATTCATATATATATATACATATATACATATATATATATATATAAACACAAGAGTAACAAAGCAAATGACCCAGTATAAAAACCAGGAAGTGATTTGAATCTTACCCACATTATCAGGAAAATGCAAATTTAAACCACAACGAGATACCGCTAGGCACTAGAGACCTGTTAGAATGTCCAAAATCACAAGGACTCTCATACCATACTAGGTGAGAAAACAGAATAATATGCACTTTGGCAAACTGCTCAGTGTCTTCCTCCTAGACAGTGGAATCCACACCTCCAATGTAAACCATTCCACTTGCATTTAGCCAAGAAAAAAATGCAAATCTATGATCTCTGTCATATGTGGGATCTAAAAATGTTGTTTTTAAAGATCTTTAGAGTTGAATGGTGGCGGGAAAGAGAAGCAAGGGATGAGGAGAGATTTCTCACTGGGTAGCAAAGTATAGTTAGAAAGGAGTTCTAGTATTCCATTGCACAGTGCGGTAAGTATAAATAGTAATGTAGTGCATGTTTTAAAGAAGATACAAGAAAGAATTTTGAATGTTTTCACTATAAAAACACATGTTTGAAGATGTACTGAACCTTAAACAATGTGTCCAAATATCACATGGTAATCCATGGGTATGTACAATTTTATGAACCTGCTTTAAAAAGTAGTTAAAGGTTGGAGAGATAGATTTACAGTTAGGCACTTACCTGCAAAGCCTAAAAACCTGAGTTTGATCCCCAGTTCCCAGATGCACAAGGTGGCATATGCATCTGGAGTCCATTTGCAGTGGCTAGAGGCCCTGTCATGCCCATTCTCTCTCTCTCTCTCTCTCTCTCTTCTCTCTCTCTCTGCTTGCAAATAAATAAATAAATAAAATATTTTTAAATTCTTTTTAAAAATCGGTTAAACCAAAGGAAAGATGTTAGTATGTATCCATAGACATATGCACCAATGTTCATTGCATCTTTATTTCTAACAGTCCCAAACTGAAAACAACCTAAACATCCACCACGAATGACCAAGCAGATGTCTGTAACTCAGGGTTGTGATTTGAGTGCAAAATGTACCCTCATGGGTTCTGTTTGCATACCTGATCCCCAACTGGCGGTGTGTTGGGGAAGCTTTTGGAGGTGGAGCCTTGCTGGAGGAAATGGGTCATCCACTGAGGAAGAATTTTGAAGTGTGACATAGCCCAGCCTTTCATGTGCCATTCACTAAATTCCATTTAGCATCTTGTCCCCTATGACCCATGGTCCCCAACAGCCTCCCCTCCTCTCTCTAGCATCTCAACCCCCCACTTTCTTCTCCCACCCTGCCCACATGCTGGTGAGGAGCTCTGTTCTCAGCTGCTCCCCTTAAGGAATTAGTGTTTGGAAAACAATCCTTGTGCTATTTCTCAACAGGACCTGAATATTCATAGACCTGCAGAATAATAAGACAAAAGAATTCATGTCTTGAAGGGACATTTCAGGCTGTCGGGGCCTGTGAGGCCTTCCCATCACTCACTCTCCTTCTACAGGTATAAATCAAGAAATCTGTGCCCTCCTGAGTGGCCTGCTGACCGAGAAAAGGAGAGCTAGAGGCTCACCTCCTTCAAAGTCATCACTCAGAGAAGAGCAGGTGTTGGGGATGCCCAGGAGTCTTTGCTGCTGTTGGAAACCCAGTCTTGCTGGCCACCTTGCAATGGTGAATTTCAGGCTGAGAAATAAGGTGTGGGACAAACCCGATGTCCCCCGAAAATGTGTCGCAGTGAGACCATGCCCATCAGAAGATAGCTTAGGACCTCCACAGGGCAGAGAGCCCTTTACCCTCCAAATGGCAATGGCTAAG
Source organism: Zapus hudsonius (assembly GCA_004024765.1). Classification (NCBI taxonomy): domain Eukaryota; kingdom Metazoa; phylum Chordata; class Mammalia; order Rodentia; family Dipodidae; genus Zapus; species Zapus hudsonius. Next base: position 39,469 of record PVHP010007806.1, read on the forward strand.
CCAGCTTGCCTGTAGACTGGACCTGACTATGAGCTAGACTCTTGACTCAGTTTCCCCTGTTTTATAAGATGCCACAGGCCAGCCCTGCAAATATCGTTTCTAAAGTCTGGCAGGCCCAGGATTGGCTGAGCCCCATGTTCCAACACAGATAAACAAAAACAGGAGTGCAGCTCCTGACATGATTCTAATTGTTCTTTGGAAGGTAACACGAGACCAGGAAATCTCAATCGAGAACAGAAGAAGCATTATAGCCAGCCACCTCTCTGACACATCCACCTCTGCTCCATCATCTCACAGACATGACTGTCTGGTCCTTGCCTGAATACCTCTAGTGAGAGCTACAGTTTCAAACAAGCTCTAATTGTTAGAAAGTTCTTCCTTATATGCGCAGCTGTGAGGAGACATGAGGAAGTTCTCTTTGTCCTGACGTGGAAAAATCTCCAAGATACACTCTCAAGTTTTCAAAAAAGTGAACAATGTGTATAATATACTCACTCCAGCACTTTCAAAATAAGAGAAGAGTTGATAGGTTGGTTCTATAGACACTAATAAACTGAAATAATATATGGAAATTTTTAGAAAAAAGGGCTGCACACAGAGGAAGGGAAGGCACACATAGGGCCTGGGAAGATGGCTCAGTGGTTAAAGGTGCTTGCATGCAAAGCCTGCCAGCTCAGATTTAATTCCCAGTATACACATAAAACCAGATGCACACAGTGGCACGTGCAGTGGCGAGAGGCTCTGGCATGCTCATTTTCTCTCTCTCTCTCTGTAAATAAATTTAAAAATATTTTTAAAACAGAACAAAAGAAAGTGAACACGTATGTGGTGTTTACCTCCTGCTACTCAGGGTCCCTTACATGTGGGGGTTCATGTCAGTATCACAACCTACTGATAAAATAAGTGGCATTATAACCCTTCTTTTTCAGACTATGAAATTGAGGCATAGAGAGATTAAGCAACTTGCTGAGGGTCACACCAGTAGAAAGTGGCAGGACTAGGGTGGGGACCAATCTAGGCAGCCTGGCTTCAGAGACTGCTTATTCTGGGACCATGGCAGAAAGTCCCCACCCCATAAAAGACATAGGAGGGAAGCTGGTCCTTATATTCAGTCTTATGCATTTTTGTTTGGTTGTTGGTTGTGGAACTACGTGACCATGTTATGTAACTAATAAGAACATCTCTGGCTGCTGTGAAATGGTGATAGAAACTGGGCCGTAAGCTTGAGAAAAAAATATTGTTAAAAAGAGAGAAAGGAAGGGAAAATCGTAAGGAGGAAGAAAGAAAGGGAGAGAAAGAGAAAACATGAAAATTCGTCTTTAAACTGACCAAAGCTTGCTTGCTAGATTGTTGGTTTTTCCTTGATGTTTCCCTGGGAAGCTAGATGGACCGGCAGAGGAACGGAAATGGACATTTTCGGTTCTCCCTGCTGCATCCACCCCTGCCCCATGGTGATCAGTCTTGTCCCTTGAGGGACGGGGCTCCAAACAGAATTCCCCCTCTTCAGCACCCCTACAGCTAGCATGACGAGTCCCAGCCTTGTTTTGAGAATGAATGTCTACTCCTGTGCAACTTCGTTCTCATTTCTCTGTTGTAATTAAAACATCCCACACCTGCAACCAAGTGTTCATTCATCTCTCCCCATTCCAGACTGGTACAGCTGGTTTCTAAGCCTAAGCCTGGGACTTGAAATCTCTCCTCATTAAACTTTATCTCAACAGTCTGTTGGTTCCATCCTATCGTTCTAACCTGGCTCAGTTTCCCAAAACAGACAAAATCCCTCCAAGCCTCATGGAAGCCATTTGGACAGATAAGGACACTCTGTTTCAGTGATGAGAGCTGCTCTGTCTTAGAAATTTCTGGTGCTGAGGTCAGAATGAGCCCAGGGCTCTTAACCTCCATCCAATGTCCATGAGGGAAGCCAGTCCCGGCTAGAGGAGGTTCACCCTGTGGCATCACGTGAGCCTGAAGCTCAGTACCACCTCCCCAGTGTCCAGCAGGGGCTCCTTCCATACGATTGGGGTGAATGCATGCACGAAGTACCATGATGGAGTGTTATCATAGGGAAGAGAAGGCTGTTGTGTGCACGGCATATGTTCCAAGTTGGCTGGTGATTATAGGGGCTTAAAACTTCATGTTCTAGATTAGCTGCTGGGGGTTTTCTGAAGCTTGTGCAGAAATTAGAGATGCCGTGGGGATGACATCTTCCTCATCCATGGAGTGATGTGATGTGGAGTTACTCAACAAACATCCCCCACAGACCACAACGTGAGCAGCCGGTCCAGGAATTCCAATCCCGGCCGCCCGCCAGATGTGCAGGTCAAGCTGTCTCGTGCTGTTCCACATGTCTCCTCTCCAAGAGGCGAGACCAGGCAGCTACGTGCAAGATAACCTTTCAAAGGAGGGAGGACTGCCTACCGAATCACGATGCATGCCTGATTTGGCAAAGTGGGGGGATGAAGTGAAAACAGAGCAATTCCTCAAGATCAGTTCATCTGTGTCCATGAAGATCCCAGAAAGCATGACAGAAAAGACAGAGAACCACAGCTGGGCTGATCTAAGTATCCCAGAACCATTGTCCCTAAGAAGAGTAAGGAGTGGAGAACTGGAAATGCCTGGGAGATGAGGTGATACAGGTTGAAGAGCAGAGCGCCAGCCAGACTCCTGGAAGGCCAGGCCTCTGAAAGGTCACGGCAGGATACACCTCAACACCTAATTAAGTCTCTGATGCCATCAAGAACTTCAGCGTGCCTGGATGGGGGTGGAATTAACAAGGTAAGCTTACTAACATAGACAGACACCCCCAAAGACAGGCCCTCCTGTCTTTCTGGAGGGGCTTTGGAATATTGCATAACCAGTCTGTGCCCCCATGAGCCCCAACTGTGGAATAGAAGGGACAAGAGGAAGAATAAGTGAGCTAATTAATAAGCTCCACCCCAACAGACTAAATGTCCTATAAACAGAGACGATAACAGTGGGAAAATTAAGAAATGACAGAGAATAAAGGCATTCTTCACTATTGTTACTATGATGAAATTCATAAAAATTGCCCTTATAGGCAATGTATAGGAGATGTTTTCAGAAATGCCGTAATGGAATCTTTCTGAACCTCACCTTCAACAAGGAAAATGAGAGCACCCCTGGAAAAGTGGAAAGACCCCTAAAGTGCCCTTCTGACCCCAAGCTGGGAGTGAGTTAGGGCAGGAAGATGTCTCAAGTATGTTCAGCTGTGAACTGGGTACAGCTGGCACCCCTTAAAGGATAAAACTGGTTCCAAGAATGAGTCATACTGATTATACCCTTGGGACATCATTCATAAATATCATCTGTCCCCAGAGACTTCCAAAACACAGGAGTCATGGCAAAACACACACACACACACACACACACACACACACACACACACACACACACACACATATACATGTGCACAAGGCTTGTAACAATTGGGCCATTGTTCACAGCAGCAAAACCAGGCACACCCTTTATCTAAGATTAAAAAAAAATGTAAAAAGGAATCAAATGAAATCTATCTTGCCCAACCTGAAAAACGACAGTTGGATTAGAACATTGTCTGTGATCTATTTTCAGCCAGCCACCTTTCTGGAAGCTTCAGTGAGCAGAATGATTGTTTGGCCAGCCCTGTTGTAAATGATAACATCTTCCTTGCCACTTGTCCCTGAGTCCCCTCTCCGTCATTGCCATCCTCATCCAAGGGGCTCCTTCCTGTTTAATGAAACTTTACGAAATATGCTCAGAAGATAGCTCTCTTTTTTTTCTTCCCCAAGAAATAAAACTTAGTAACTTGATGTTAATTTCAGCTCCAAGAAAGGAAGCAAGATGAGGTGACCAGTGTAATGTCCCCAGTCCTCATGGCAAAGCCAGATAGTCAACACCTCTAGAAATTCCCTATTATCTTCCCCTTCATTCCGGCACAGAACAAAATATCCCTATTAGATAGTAGGGGGGAACGGGGCACTTCTTACCCCAAAGAAATCTCTTCTGAAGATACCTTTCTACAGAAAATGGCTGACCTGGGAAGGATTAGCCTGGCACTAGGTATAAGGCCAAGAGCGGAATGTATTCATCCTTGATGAGCCTGCAGTGGTGGGGTAGAGTTTGAGAGTGGACTCTGTCACCAACCTGCTGATGTCCTTGTTAGGGTTGGGGAGCCGTGTGTGTGTGTGTGTGTGTGTGTGTGTGTGTGTGTGTGTGTGTGCACAGATATGCAGGTACATGTCCACCTTGACCACCCTTCTGCCTTATTTCCTTAAGATCTGTCTTTCACTCACCTGTCTCTGTCCTGCTCTGTGCTGGGTTACAGGCATGTGTGAACCATTCCTGGCTTTTTTTATGTGCACTGCTGGTCAAACTTGGGTCCTCATGCTTGTGTAGCAAGAGGTCTTACTCACTGAGGCATCTTAACCCTGGGGACCTTTCCTGCACACACCAGATGGAGATGCATATAAAGCCCTGACTCAGGGTCCCCCTGTTCCCCCTTGCTTTGCTGTTCTTCACTGCACTTCAGGAATTAGGAAGAGGAGCCTCAGAGGAAAACTGAGCTGCAGCTGTGACTTCTATGTGCACATCCTACGGGAGCTGACTCCCATTGGCCTGCTCCTTAGAAGACTGTGGACAGCTTCCTGTTGGGTAACATCTAGTTTATCCACCCAGAGGTAGAAGTTTGCTAGTATTGATTCCAAATACACAAAATACTCAGGCAAAGTATGTGTGGGTATATGAGAGAGATGGACAGACAGACAGAGACAGAGGAAGAGACACCTGGCCTAGACATTGTCTTTCAATGTTTTTAATAGTTGTAGCCTTTGGTTATTCAAAGTACTCTCACATTTTTGACTCCTGTATTTATAATTCTATCCCATTCTCATAGTTCATTCATGCTTAATTTTCTCACAGGCTTATCCCAAAGTTTCCTCAATGAACCCAGCTTTGACTATTGCTTTCCTGTTTGGTCTTTGGAGTCACTTGTTCTTGACTAAAGCCATTGTTTCCCTTCCTTTCTCTCTTTCTTTACCTCTACTCTAGCACTTCTAATTTCTAGACACTTAGCTCAAAAAAAGGTGGCTTTTTCTTTCCTAATTGTAGTATCCACATCCAGTCTCCCTGCATCAGCTTCACTTAAGGCAGTGCAAGAGCTGCTTTCTGGTGTCTAAAACGAGGTCTGCAAGTCAGAGAGAGAGAGAAAGAGAGAGAAAGAGAGAGAGAGAGATCATTGGATTAACATCAACAGCAAGTTAGAGACAGAGTTGAACCTAGACCCTAGATCTTTCATCTCTTTTCTGTGATGTCTAACTAGAAAACCAAGTGGCTAGTATTTAATAATTGTATGTTACTTTCTTATTGCTGGCACAAAATACCAGACCAGATGCAGTTTATGGAAAGAAGGGGCTTGTTTTGGCTTATGATTTTGAGGGGAAGTTACATCATGGTGGGAAAAGCATGGCAGGCCTGAGCAGGAAGCCTGTGTGACGTCTTCACAATGTCTAATCAACAAGAAGGAAGCAGAGAGAGGCAGTAGGGCTGGGTTATAACATCTTAAGGCCCTATCTCCAAATGGCACACTACTTCCAGCAAGGCTCTACCTCCTAAAGGTTCTACAACCTTCCTAAACAGCACTTTCAATTAGGGATTAAGTATTCAAAAACATGAGGCTATATGGGGGAGCATTTTACATGGAAACCATCACAGGCATTAACTCTACCTCCCTAGTTTTATGCAATCCATGACTGTCAGCATCCTCAACTGGAAATATCACCCTCCTTTTTTTGACTACCCAGACTACAATCTTTGAGAGAAAGGAGCTGCCCATATTTAAGAGGCTTGGTTTGGTTGGTTGGTTTTGTGTGTGTGTGTGTGTGTGTGTGTGTGTGTGTGTGTGTGTGTGTGTGTGTGTGTGTGTGTGTTATTGTAGGTAACCATCATTAAAGACTAGCTCTGCTCCTGATGAAATCTATGGGTCCTGATTAAGGTTAAAATGTCTTCATTTGGTCTGATTCATTATGTCAGCAAGTATTATCCACAATGAGCCCAAAGTTGAGTTTCCCACTGAGAAGCAACTTCTAGCTCTTCTAGTCACAGTTCCAGTCTGGGATGTTTACTTGGGGTAAGTGAAAACACGTGTCCATATAAAATGTTCATATTAACATTATTTACAGTAGCCAAAAAGTCAAAACATCCCAAATATCTATCAGCTGATGAACATACAAACAGAATGTGGCACATCCATATAGTACAATTCAGCCATGAAGAGGAACAATGTGCTAACACCTGTTACACAGTGAATGGACCTTGCAAACATTATACTAAGTAAAAGAAAGCAGACGCAGAGAACCGTACATTGGGTGAATAAGTGGGTATGAAATGTCCAAAACAGATAATCCTTTTAGATAGAAATTAGATAAGTGTTTGCTAGGAAGTGGGAAAAGGAACTCTGGATGTGTCCACAGAAATACTTTGCTATTTAAATGTTTTTCAACTTATTGATAGTATAGTTCATGAGCCTAGCACATACATAGCCTGTCCTAGAGAACATTCTAGGTTGTTGGATGGACTGTTCTATAGGTGTCAGTGGGTTGAGTGAGTGAACAGTGTTCATGTTCTTGTTTGTTCTTTTTTATTTATTTAATGCATATGTTTGTGCATGATGTATGATGGGGTACATATGTGTCACAGCACACATGTTGAGGTCAGAGAACCACCTTAGGGTGTTGGTCTTCTTCATCAACCTTCTTTGGGACAGAGTCTCTCTTGTTCTTTGCCACTGAGAATACCATATTATACTCATATACCCATGAGTTTTGTGATTCTCCTATCTCCTCCTCCCATTGACATAGAGGCACTGGGATTACAGACACATGTACCACCCTGCACCCTGCTGTATGTGAGTGCTGGGGATTTGAACCCATGGCAGGCTTGCAGAGTAAGCACCTAGAGTCACTGAGCCATCTCCTCAGCCCAGAGCCTTGTATATTCTTTCTAGCATTTATCTATCTTTGTCTAGTCATTTGGTATGTCTAGAAGTAAATCACACACACACACACACACACACACACATATATATATATATATATATTATATATATATATATATATATATTCTTTTCTCAGTTCCTTGAATATTTTTTAGAGAATTTTTTAAGACAGAGTCTCATGTGGCCCAGGCTGTATAATGAAGGATAACCTTGAACTCCTGATCCTCCTGCCTCTACCTGCCAAGTGCTTGAATTACAGATGTGCCGCTATCTATGACCAGCTTTCTTAGATATTTAAATTAATATTTGAACTTGGGGGACTTATAACCATTCTGTCTTTAAATCTATTTTTCTGCTTCCTCTTCCTTTTTGTTTTCTTCCTGGGATTCATTCACACAACATACCTGTTAGGATACCTGAGGATGGCCCACAAATATCTAAAGCCATATTCTTTTTTTTCTGCTCTTCAGTTTGGATTATTCTGATAGCTCTTTTTTTATAATTATTTAAATTTATTTATTTATTTGAAAGAAAGGGGGAGAGAGAGAAAGAGAAAGGGAAGATGGGTACACCAGGATCTCCTGCCACTGCAAGCAAACTCCAGAAGCATGTGCCACTTTGTGACTCTGGCTTTATGTGGGTCCTGGGGGATTGAACCTGGGCCATCATGCTTTACAAACAGCTCCACATTGCTCTATCTTTATTCTTTATGTATTCCAATTCTTTGTCAAATCTGCTATTGAGTGAAGGCCTTTAGTAAAGTTTTTCATTTTATTTATCATACTTACCAATTCCAAAATGTTGGTCTGATTATTGTGTATAATTTGTTTTCATCAATATTCTCCATTCTGATGTGTCTTTCCCTTACTTTAGTTCACCAGGCATGGTTTCTTTTAGTTCTTTGAGTGTGTTTAATACACCTACATTGAGGTCTTTGTCTGCTAAATCCTAAAGCTGGATGTCCTCCAAGGTAGCTTATTTTGGCTACTTTTGTTATGTGTATGGAATACACATTTCTGTTTGCACGCCCTCTTACTTTCTGATATTCTAGCACCTCTGGATTCTGATTTCCCAATGCACAGGAGTGGCTGGTGCCACTTTGGTCAGTGGTTGGTTAGTCAGTGACTTTCTTGGGTTCACTCCTCAGAGTCCATCTTCCCACAGTTAACGAACAGTGACAGATGTATCTGCTGTATTATTTTTAAACCTAGCTCCTTATACCTCATGTTTAGTTAAAACTGCGTGCACAGTTAGCACTCTCTCTGGCCACTCCTGGATGTGTGCATAGACTTGCATGTTTGTGTGACCTAAGAGAAAACCACAGATGTTGCTGATGGTCACTACGGCTGTCTCTCTCCTCAAATCTCTGTATATTTCTATCCAGTTTCCTTGATGATACTTGGCCTAACCCAGAATTGCAGCCTTAGAACAGCTATAGTGATGGTCTTTCCTTTTTTTAATCTTTATTATCCAAAATTAGATACATTGTATGAGCAAATATTGTGTTAGTATCCCCATTTCCCTCCTCCCTGTCCCCAATCCACTGGGTAACCTCCTCGGTGGGCATGCTGGATCAGTCTATGGGGTAGGGGGTGATGGTGTTTCCATGGGTTTTCCTGTGCTCCACTCCAGAACTGCCCCCTTAGCAGTAAACTTGCAGACTTTCCCGGCTTGTCCTATGCTGCCATGAAAACCAGGTCTGACGAAGCTATTCAGGGTGGATGACAGGAATAGATTGAGTCTAAATAAAATTCCACAGATTCTCTCTGCTCTTAACTTACATTAATATTTTGTAGTGGATAAATGCTTCTTAATGTATTATGCATCTTTAATTGATTTCTTAGTTCTGAAACTGTGCGTGCTAATGTATCCAGCTTTATAGTTGCATTTGGGGGAAGATTTCACAAGCTTCTTATTCCAGACATTCGGCTAATCTTCTACCATATCTTCTACCATATCATAACAGTATAAGGTAAAGTTATTTCTAGTTTAATGACAGGAAAACTAAATTTCAGAGAATTTAAGTAACTTATTGAAAGGCATGATTCAGACTTCTGAAAGATGATGCAAGTACTTCCAGGCCTCTGAACCTGGTAATTTATTTATTTGTTTATTTATGTGAAAGGAGAGGAGAGAGAGACAGAGAGAGAAAGAAAAAAAAGAAAAGAAAGAAAAAAGAAGAAAGAAAGAAAGAAAGAGAAAGAAAGAAAAGAGAGAGAATATGGGCGCACATTAGGGCCTCTTTGTGCATCTGATTTTATGTGGGTACTGGGGAATTGAACCTGGACCTTCAGGCTTTGCAAGCAAATACCTTTAACCTCTGAGCCATCTCCCCAGCCCCTATCTTGGTCTTGAACTTTTATAGTGTAAATATAATTTGTTTCTATATATATATGTGTGTGTTATAGGTGACAAAAATGTGCTACTGTATTTCAAATTTAATCCTCACAACAATGATGGAAAAGAGAGAGAACCTGGTCATGTTCATTCCAAGTTTGTAGAAGATCAAACACATCTGTGTTCAGTGAGACAGGATTCAAGTGCATACTACAAATTCAGGGTCTAGAGCTGGACACAGTTCACCACTCTCCTTCATTCCAAATGTCATCCCACTAAGAGCCAAGTGGGAACATGGAATGAGCCTTGAGGAACTGTCTAAGAGTGATGATGAAAGATGAGAAGAAAACCAATGGAGAAAAGTAAGATAGGAGATTTTCAGTCTAGAAAAAGCTAAAACGATGACTATTTTTGCATGTGAATACATGTGTGATATGTGCATGTATGAATATGTGTGTGGGGTGCGTGTGCATGTACAGGTGCATGAATACATGTGTGTGAACGCCAGGGGTGGCCAGAGGTTGACTTTGAGTGTCTTCTCCAATCCATTTTCATCTTATTTATTTAGACAAGTTCTCGCATTGACCCTAGTGCTGTCTTGCCTACCTGGAATCTATGTGGGTGCTAGGGATTCGAATTTAGGTCCACACACCATGTGACAAATGCATTAGCCACTGAGCTATCTCCCCATCTCCAAAACAGCTTTTAAGTATTTGAAAAAGGATGCCAACATTTGATAAGCACTAGATCTACATTTTTCTAAAGATGAAAGAGCAAAACAAAATAATTGGAAATGTCTTTCTACTTCGTCAGTAAGATCATGCTTCTTTCAAAGATGTTAAGTTTGATACTCAAAAGCTTCAGTTGGGCTGGGGAGATAGCTTAGTCAGTAAAGTGCTGGCTTTGCAAACATGAGAACCTGAGTTCAAACCCATGTTAAAAAATAAAAATGAAAAACAGGCATCATGTGATTTATTATTATAAATTGATAATCCCAGAACTCGGGAGGTGGAGACAGAGATCTTTGGCTTGCTGGCCAGCCAGGCTAGCCTTCTTGTCAAGCCAATAAAAGACCCTTTCTTAAAAAAAATAAAGATGGATGGCATTCCTAAAGAACGCTTAAGTGTATTCTCTGGCCTCCAGACTCGTGTGCAGGCACACCTGTGCACACCCCAACACACACAGAAGTTTCAGTGACTAATTGCTCTTCAAGCTGACTTATCATAGGGCTTCCATAAAGGCAGGAAGGCATTGCTAAGACTCTTTGGGCCCTGCCTGCACTTCCCAAATGTGAATTACAGGCTAGTCATCCAACCCCATCAGCACCTGAACTCCATGTTCTGCTCAATTCGGATGCTCCCACACTTCTCTCTGTGCAGTCCAAGTGACCAGTTAAAGCAAGATTCTCATAAGATCCACCACTCTCCAGTCAGGGCTGACTTTATCTATAGTCAGAAGAAATAAGCAGCTACAGCATGGGTTCTAATGCAGCCATGTGTAAACCATGCTGGTTCCTTACATCTCCCAACTACCACAAATGCCCCCACATGGCTTACCGTGTTGAGATAAGGTACAGTCTCTGGGATATGACTAGAAAGGTACACTGATGTCACCTTGGCCACATCTACTTAAACAGATGTACATGGCATCCCTTTAGAAGAAGAAATTACCCTGAGGGAATAGTAATCCAGCTCAAGGGACTAAAGATACAGGCCAAGAGTCGATTTTGGTAGTGGGATGTTTCTGATTTTGGTAGTGGGATGTTTCTGTGGGTCCTGAGAAAGGAGAAGCTGGTGAGAGGAAAGGTGCTTGACATCCAGAGAAGACAGGCCTTCAGTGCAGCCTTGCCTAGGTCCATCAGTAATTTATTCACTGGGGCCAGGAGTCAGAAATGGAGACCTAAATCCTCCGCAAGATTCCACCAGCCAGCTGGAAGCATATGTTTTTACATTCACTTTTATATTAACTTCATTTTGCTAGAGATTTCATTAAAACCACTTCCAGGGCCGATACGTGCAACATGAAATCCTCCAGATGAATTGGTTTCTGTAGATGGTGACAACCCTCTCGCCACACTCCATGGATCATGTTGCTCTTTGTTCACTTGACTTGGCCCCAACATAAAGGCAAGCCCTAAGCAAATGCTATGAAACCAATAGTTCCAGAGTCTTGGTTTGGCTTTTTTTTTCCCTATGTAGATCCCAAAGGAGACTGACACACAGATTAGACAAATCACTTTTCATAATCCTAAAGACTGCAGCGTGATGGATCCAGGGTATTAATCAAAGGCTGAGATCTAGTAAAATGTGAATTAAATTTCTTAATGGAGAGAGACATGAACTTTCTGTCTTTAGATCTCTGCCTATAGATGTCTCTAAGGCAATGAAAAATTTAGCTACCCAGTTTATAATATTCTTAGAGATCTATCACCAAAATGACACAACGTATCGTGGTTACAGTTTCTGTTTAGAGAATTTGGTTTCCGATGTGGTCAAAGAAAACTGGGAGTGCTGGCAGAGAATTTAAGGATAGTCTATGAAAACCAAATTTCTATATGTTTGAAGTCATTTAAATTCTATTCTATGAACCTTTCCACTCGGGCCTGGGAGCCTATGTGAGTCTCAACATAAGACCAGGGAGTAAGGATTTTTATTTACTACACAGAATTTCAATGAAGTGAAATTTTGCTTCTATTTTTTTGTCTTTCTTTATCAAGCTAAGATGAGCCCCAAAGAAATTAGACTATAAGTAAATGAGATGTAATACTAATATTAGAACTCAGCCTACATTATCGCCTTCTGTGGATATTAAACTCCCCTTCCGAAGTCACCGTGGTGACACTGGTTATTAGGGGTAAAGAAGAAAATGAAAACTCAGTGAAAGAGTTTGTGAAGTGGAGACTTTTTTGTCTTACCCCTTGCAGAGATGTCTTGGGTGACAGGACACGCTGCATAGTCAATCCAAAGTAACTATGTAATCCAGAAAGAGTGCACACAGCAGCAGCTGAAAATAATTCCTTCCCATCCAATGTCCTCAGGTTCTGTGAGGACCCTGAGCTCTGAATTTGGGTGAGAATACTATGGAATATAGTACTTGTATGTAAACAACTTTGCCCTAAGGGGCCATAAGTCTATGATCACTATTGCCTGACTTTTCCCACAACCTTCTGGTAGATGCAGAGCTGTGAGGGGAAGCCAGGAGTGTGGATGGGAACACTAGTGGGAACTCCTGAAGTCCATCTAGAGATCAGAGAGGAAGGAGGTTGGCAGGAAAGAGTCAGAGGGAGGGAGAGAGGGACAAAGAAAATGATAGAGGGAGACGAGACGCACTCTGAAGCTCCACGTAAATCAGTTTGCTTCATTTCTAAACTAGGGATTATATCAGGTGTGGTGGTGCACGCCTGTAATCCCAGCACTGGGGAGGCAGAAGTAAAAGGAGTCCCAAGTTAAAGGTCAGCCTGGGCTAGAGTGAGACCCTACCTCAAAGAAAAGAGAGAGAGAGGAAGAAAGAGAGAAAGAAGAGAAAGAGAAAGAGAAAGAGAGAAAGAGAAGAGAAAGAAGAGAAGAGAAAGAAGAGAAGAGAAGAGAAGAGAAGAGAAGAGAAGAGAAGAGAAGAGAAGAGAAGAGAAGAGAAGAGAAGAGAAGAGAAGAAAAGAGAAGAGGACCAGTTTGCCCACAGAGGAGGATACCCAGCTGATTGGGGACAGGGAAGAGGGAAATCGGGAAAATGGGGACACGAACACATTATTTGCTCATTTGATATATCTAATTATGGATAATAAAGAAATTTAAAAAAGAAAAGGAAAAATAGGAATTATAATGGCTACTCAGAGATGATCTAGGCAAAATAACTGATCCAGGAACAAAAGCCAAATCCCTTCCCCTTCTCTTCTCTTTCATATCCATGGAGAAAATGGGCCAGCCAGTTGGGCCGTGGGAGTGAAGCTTCCAAGGCCCACTCACAACAACAAACTGATTATCCGCCTAGTCCAGCTCTGCTCGGAGTAGATGAAAGGCACCATGTCAGGCTGTGAGAGCCTGCTGAGTCCCCAGCAACTCGCAAACCTGAGCATCCGAGTCTCTTTGCCTTGGCCAGCGGCGTTCCCAGTAATTGGGAGAAGGCACATTGCTCCCCTCGGTGTAGAGATCCTGGGAGATTATCAGCAATTATGCTATAAATCTTGAAGATCTACCTCCCTCAATCACAGCGTGCTGCAACGCACCAGCTTACAAGATGCATAATTCAGCTTGCAGATGCATGGGGGTGTGAGTAAGCAGTGAGTTAGGCAGTGACCTCGGGCATAACGTTGGCATAAAATTGTGCAGCCTCTGCAGAGGGGTTGGCCACGTCGTGTCTGTTTCACAGGACGCTCCTATTTCAGGTGCCTCATCGTGAATACTTTAGATGGGGAGTTTGGCCCACTGGTGTGTGGCATTCCACTGGTCAAACTATTTCAGAATCATCTGATTAAATAAAAAGACATAATATATATCCTCGTGGCCAACTGTGGGGTGAACAATTAAATATATATGTAACATCAATAACTTCTTAGACGTCAGAATTCTTTTTCTAGCGAGATAAAAATAATTAACAAGTGCATGTTTTTTTATGCATAAATTCTTTTTTTTTCTCCCAACTTTATTGTAAGAGTTTATGAGACAGAGTAGTCCAGACTGACCTGGAACTCGCTATGTAACCTAGGTTGGCCCAGAACCTCCAGCCATCTCCCTGCCTCAGCCTCCTGAAAGCTGTCACTACAAGGCATGAGCCACTCTGGCCAGCTCTGGGAGCTCTTCAATAAAATCTGATAGGAAAGAAATTAAATTCTAGAATGTCCCCATGGAGAAAAACAGACCTGAGTGGTTTTTCTCACCTGAGCTAGGACAGCTCACCATAACACATCGTCTCTCCTAGGATCTTCTAATCTTTATATTTTTTACCTTTTTTCTACCTTTTTTTTTAATTTCTACCATTTTGAGAGTAGCTATCTAGTCCATGTCTCCTGTAGGCAATGGACTTTGGCCTTGGCCTTGTCTCTAACCTTTCTCTAAATTGGGTTTCCTCTGGTGATTTTGATTATGGGTATCCTAAAAGACTATTTTAAACTACAGTTTTAAGATAGCATCCAAATTTCCTCATGATACGTTTACATGTTACAAAGGATATACCATCTGGTAACTCATGTACTTTATTTGTGCCCTAACTACATTATCATCCAAACTTACAACAAATTCAGACCATTATGCTTATAGGAAATGCCTGCCAAATGACCCGAATGGCAAAGCCGTTGCATGGTGAATCTAATTAGCCAAATCAGGCTTACTTTCCTCAAAGAATGTCTAGCTTCGTTTTTCAACTCAAATAAGTGTGCTATTATGTATGTCCATGGAAACTGATTTGTTTCTGAAGTCTTAATCTCACAGACACATGAATGAGTGGGTAGATGGGGGGTTATCATAAATATAGACATACAAACATACATGGGGGGGTCTCACCATGAGTTTGTCAAGGGGCAAATAATGCTCTTGCTCGGTGTGGTGGCACATGCCTTTAGTCCCAGCACTCAGGAGGCAGAGGTAGGAGGTTCGCCATGAGTTCGAGGCCAGCCTGAGACTAAATAGTGAATTCCAGGTCAGCCTGGGCTAAAGCGAGACCCTTCCTTGAAAAACCAATAATAGTAATAATAGTAATAATAATAATAATAACAATCATCATCATCTTTACTTTATTCTCCCTAAACTCTCTCCTGGGAGAAATGCCTCTCCAATGATCCCACAATTTAGAGATGATAATCGAACTCCAAGGCATTGCTCTACACTGAGGCTGTGATGGGCGCAGGGATTCTTGTGACAAAGAACAAGTCTGAGAAGGTGGCCCTAAAGGGGACACAGGAAAGGCCCAGGGAGGTGTGCGCTTGGGCCTAGGCTGGTGAATTGGAGCAAGGATGTGCGTACAGGTGAGGGTCTGCCATTCAAGATCTGCAAAGCCACTTGCGTCCTGCATAACCTCTTCATGAGCCCTGAGCTGCTGAACCATCTCCCCAGCCGTGCCCATTTTGTAACCAAGAGGCCTAAGCCAAGACTCCCCATTCACTTATTCACTCAACAGACATCTTTGTGTGTGGCTCAAGGATCTGAGGGCTTCATTGGCACTGTGTCCCCAGCGACTCTCTCAAACGACCACTGCCATCAAAACATAGAAACATGCTAATGTCCTTTGGATAACTTGGTGTCACAGCAAGAGCACAGTGCATATAGACGACGGGTTACTTGGTTAGAGACATTTGCTTATGTTATTGCCAGGCACTTAAGCCAGCTATATTCCAGTTCCCAGGTGACATGAAACAGAAGAAGTAGGAGGGGTGCCTGGGGGGAAAGATCATATCCTAAACTCATCATTAAATTGCCAGGAAGTGTGAGTGATGAAAAAGCCCAGAAAATATGATCCTTCAGTGAATTGGGATCTTGCTAATATTTAATTGGGTCTCCTGTGAGACATTTAAATCTATGGGCAGCTATGAAGGGTGAGAATTCTCCTCCAGTGGCCCCCAAATGACTTCACCTTCACTTTCATTTAATGGTGGAGAAAAGCCAGGACATTTGCTAAAATATTTGAACTGTGGGTGTATGTTTTAAGGCGTGTGTGTGTGTGTGTGTGTGTGTGTGTGTGTG
>PVHP010007807.1:0-55431 GCA_004024765.1 Zapus hudsonius
AATCCCAGCACTAGGGGGCGTGGTGGAGCTCTCCTTTAATCCCAGCACCAGGAGGCCTGGTGGAGCTCTCCTTCAGTCCCAGCACTAGGGGGCCTGGTGGAGCTCTCCTTTCATCCCAGCACTAGGGGGCGTGGTGGAGCTCTCCTTTAATCCCAGCACTAGGGGGCGTGGTGGGGCTCTCCTTTAATCCCAGCACTAGGGGGCGAGGTGGAGCTCTCCTTTAATCCCCGCACTAGGGGGCAGACATAGGAGACTTGCTATGAGTTCCAGGCCAGCCTGAGACTACATAGTGAATTCCAGGTCAGCCTGTCCTAGAGGGAGACCTTACCTAACCCTCTCCCCAAAATGTCTCCAGAATATGTATATTTTTATTGCTTTCTATGGTTTTACGAATAAAATGTCACAATCTGTTTATTTAAAAATACTTGAGGTGTCTCTTTTTTGGTTGGACTTTGGCCCAGGCAGATCAGCTGCCTGGCCAGCTGAAGCAGCTCAACAAAGACTCCTCGTCCAGAGCACAGCTCGTTGGCAGGTTAGTTGGCCTGGCCTGTCAGAGTCAGATTTCCAGATTTGAAGGTGAGATCCCAAGACAACCTCTATTCTCTGCTTCCCAGGAAGTTCAGACAGGCAGGCTCTGCAGTCTTCAGATCCCTGGCCTCCCTTTTCTTACGGCATTTGGTTTACAAAACTTATAATAATAAACTTTTCCTTACCCCACTGAAGTAAGTCTCTGTAGAAGATTGAATAGTTTTGGCTGAAAAGGAGCTCAGTAGCAGAGTGCTTGCCTATCATGAGCAGGGCCCTGGGTTTGATCTTCAGCATCAGAAATAACAGAATGATAGAATAGGAGTAGAGGAGGAGGCGATGAAGAGAAGGAAAGGGGAGAAGTAAAGAGGAGAAAGGATAGTGGAGAGAGGAAGAGGGACAAAGAGGAGGATGAGGGAAGGACATTGAACAAGATCCAGAAAACGCCTTTCATGACCCAATCACAGTAGAATTAGCATTGAAGGAGCAATGGAGGTAGCTTATCTTCCAGTGTCGGGGAGACTGGATTGGACCTTACTTCAGTGGGCCTCGTATA
The DNA here is from genome assembly GCA_004024765.1 of Zapus hudsonius. Taxonomy (NCBI): domain Eukaryota; kingdom Metazoa; phylum Chordata; class Mammalia; order Rodentia; family Dipodidae; genus Zapus; species Zapus hudsonius. Next base: position 1,082 of record PVHP010007807.1, read on the forward strand.
CTAAGCTAGACTGCTTCCTTTCGGAAAGACAGGAAAGCATTACTTGTCCTTCAGGTAAAACCAATTAGCAAACCTAGGTGGCCAGCATTCCCCATCCCAGCTCCTGTGAACCCATCCTGACCACAGTCACACCCCCTTCTGCAGGGTGTTTGAATCTTGGCCCTATTGCTTGAATAATGTCTACCTTGTCTGCTTAATAGTTCCAAGTATATGTATTACATCTGAAAGTATCCAGCACCTTTTTCATCTAAGAAAGACACTCTGAGCCCAGGACACTCGCCAACGCCAGCTTCCCTACAGTCACGGGCCATCTTAGCTGCAGGGCAGGACTCTAGCACACAGCCTTCAAAAGCAGCAATCACCTCACAGAAAACGGGCCCTTGCTCAAGACCCTTTGTCCATTAAATGCATTACCAGCTCCCTCACTGACCTTCGGGTAGAGAGGTATGAAAACCTGGAGATCTTGGTTGCACTCCCAATAATTTTTCAGCAGGTGCCCCTAGCAACCAAGGTCCATGGAGTCAGATGGTCAGGCTATTATTGGGACTGTCATAGGCTGTCATCTGTCTCTGTCCCATCTTGCTTCCTTCCTCTCTTCCTTAGGCATTGATCCCAAGAGCACTTGCTGATAAATCTCCCTTGGCTAGACTGACTGCTTCCCAGGAAATGCAGTCTGCAGCAGGGCTGTCGTGCAGTGAATGGTAGCAGTGAGAACACATACCTATCAGTGCTAGGTGCTCCAATAAGGCCCCAAATGCCTGCTAGGTATTCTGTCTCCATGGTTGTGAAGTGAGCTGACTGTCTTCAGAGAGGCCATTTTGCTTTGGTTTTGAGTGAAATCAGACTCGGGGCCCAGGAGCCTGGTCCACCCTGCTTTGCCCCTCTGCTCCGTGATCTACTGTGACCACAGTGGAAGGTAGATTCATCTGAGACAGTACATGAATATTCTTGGAAAACTACAAATATCCCCTCTCCTCACCTAGGATTAAACCTACAGCCTCACTCACACACAGCAGGCAAGCACTCTACCACCAAGCTCTATCTAGGACATAGTGGATACTGTGTTCGCCTTACCCTAGTAGGATTTAACATATCCTAATAATAATATCTGTTATCCTTCCCGAGTTTCAGCTGGACTAAGTTAAAGCCCAGCTCCAGCTGTGACATCCAACAAAAATGCTCAAATTGGTTTTCACCTCACTGATCGGCAAATTAACTTAATCAATTGGTGCTTAATTTTCACCAAAATTTGGGAAAGTGAACAATATTATAGATTTTCAGTACAAAAGTGCATTGGTGGTTTTTCTTGAAGGCAGTTTGGCAATGTGAATAAAACATTTTCAACGCTTACCCTTTTGACCTAGTAATTCCATGTTTGCAAGTTGGTAGGTCAAGCCCAGGTCATTGCATATGGTGGGGAAGCCCCTCACCACTGAGCTGTTTACATGTCCCCAAGAAACCATCTTCTTTCCATTGTCTACCTACTTTCTATATGGGTTAGAGGAATTCTGGTTGGAGTTTTACTATGTCCGTAACAGACTCATAAAATGTTCCCCTGATAATATAAGTTAAGGCTTCCAAGAACTGGAGTTAATCTATTTCTGGAGAGCTTACTAAGCAATTTTCCTTTAGCCTCTACTGGTTTTTACTTGTACCAGAAGAGAAATTCAACCTACATCTCATCTGTATTTAGCTTGATACTACAAAAGGAAGACCCTTTAAAGGTTATATTTCTCATGATGAAAACATTTTATTTCCAATTATGCCATTTAAATATGTCCCATTAAATTGTTTGATGGTTCTTGGACAGGGACCCAAGGAACTTAATAGAAAGCAAATTGTCTCTGGGATAATTTTCTTATGTAATTTACTGAGTCTTCATTAGGAAGTGTACTGTTACATTTCAAATTCATGCAGTGTGAAGCTCTATAAGTAAGTTAACTGTGTTCAGCTCTGTAAGAGGAGAGTCAACTTTTTCTAGTCTACATTGTTTCCAATTTAGTTTTGATATGTATTTCATATATACTATTGTTGGTATTGCTTAAGGAGGGCACGGAGGACAAAGGGTTAAGAGGGTGTTGAATGAGGTCAGAAACCCCGGTGGCTAACCCCGTAGGCGTTTCCCTATCTCCACCCTCAACTCTGAGACTCCCAACCCCCCAAAAAGCATGCCACAGAGACCCAGGTTCACACCCAGCTGTGCCTAGAAGGTGGCAGTTCCTCTACCACCACCATCTGATACGTGCCCAAGCTCACGTCCACATGCAAAACAGGTATTCACAGGTTGCTGATTTCTGTCAATCTCCCTTGCCCTCCCTCCTCTTCAATTTCTATTTAACCCATGATGCTGCTATAATAAATTGGGATTTCTTATCAGGGGATTTCATATCATGGGATTTCTTGTCATGGAATTACTGGGCATGCTTTTCCCTGGGTCTTTGCCCGTTATTGCGCTGTAACACATGTGAAACCATGTTTTGCCTAAGAAGCCATGCTTCCAGAGCTGAACACACACAGAGCTATAACACTTCCATAGGCTCTCAGGCCCACGGACATGCCTCGGTGGGTGCCCAGTTTTGGGTCCCCCACAGCCGCCACGGCCACTGCTTGGAGCATGCCAGCTCCCTCCCTCACCGAGGTCCCCTCCGTCTTCGCCACCACCACCAATATGGAGCGGGCTTGCACCCGGGTGCTAGCCGGCCAGCAGCACACCTGGCCCCAGGACAGCAGCCAGCCCAGCCCCCCCCCTCCTCGCGTGCTGGGGACCAGAAGCGGCCCTGGGAAAACTCTAGCCAGACCCGTTCCTGTTCCTTTTTCTTTTTTTTTTATTAAAACAACATGCTATATATTTTTTTCTTTTTTCTTTTGAGACAGGGTCTCTCACTGGCCTGGAACTCACCAGGTAGGTTATACTGGCTCTAGCTAGGAAATCCCAGAACTCCACCTGGCTGTACCTCCCCAGCACTGGCATCACAGGCATAGCCTACCATATCTAGTTTTTTGACATGGGTTCTGGCCATGGGACTCAGGCAAAGCAAGCACTTCATCTACTGAGCTGTCTTTACAGACCATTGTGTTTGATTCCTGGTGAAAACTTTTATAAATTGGTATCTTAACTGCTAAAATCACGCTCCCCCACCTGTGAAGAATATCTCTCCATGCTGTACTTCTTAAGAGTTGAGGAAGAGCAACTGCTTCCTTCCTGGCTTCTTCAAATCATGTTTTCCTTTAATGCTAGTTTAATTCATATTTTCTTTTAAAACTAGTTGCTGGCTACCCATGAATTCACCTGGTTTTCTCAGCTCTTGCACAGGTAGTTTCTTGCATGAATTATATTTCTATTGGGACACAATTGCTGAAAGATCCAGCCTACTTCACCTCTTACATTTCCTTTTAATTTACTATTATTATTATTATTTTGGTTTTTCAAGGTATGGCCTCACTCTAGCCTAGGCTGACCTGGAATTTACTATGCAGTCACACACACACATACACAGATTTTACTCTTTTATACTCTTGCTCCGGTTCCCAATTCCTGGGGACCCTCCTCAGTTGAGTTTTGGGATTTTCTGTGGCGTCATGAAGGCCCCAGTCAGTCCCAATAGGATAGTGGGGGGACCACACCTCAGAGTATGCCTACCGACCCTATGGCTCTTACAACCTTTCTGCTCCTCTTCGGCAATGTTCCCTGAGTCCTGGCAGGCCCGTTGGCAGTCTGATTTAGTGTTGCATTCTCTGTAGCCTGTGGATTTCTGCTTTGATGGGTTTTGTTGACCACCATGTCTGCCACATCACCCTAAGGTGGTTTTTGGGCTGTCAGGGGTCTCCCCTGGGCCCTGGAAAACATGGAAGAGGAGGCAAATCCCACAGTAAGGAAAAATGAAATTTGCAGGAATGTGGATGGAGTTGTGAAAAATCTTTCTAAGTGAGGTCATCCAGGCAAGGAAGACAAATGCCACATGTTCTCTCTCCTCTGTGGTTCCTAACTGGGATCAGCATCAGGAATATGGACACAAACCAGAGTGAGACCAGCAGAAAGAAGAATGAGGGAGGGAGGAGAAAGGGAGTCTCTTACTGGTTTCAGAGCTCCTGTGTGTTTGGGAGCCCTGGTGATTTTCTGGGATCCACTCTCCACGGGACTAGGGTTACAGAAGTCCTGGGCCATGTTTGTGTGGGTTCTGTTGGTACAAACTCAAAAAGTCCCAGGCAACTTAGGTCCTCATGCTTGGAAAAGAAGTGCAGTAACTGCTGAGCCATCTCTCCAGCCAGGCTTTATTTTAGAAAGCAAAGACAGCAGAAGCATTTTAAACATATTGCTGATTTGCTTTGCCTTTAGTGTTAAGGCTGTGTTTATTCAGGGTTTAATAAAGACCTCTCTTGGTCAGCTGCCTGTAACGGCACACACTTTTAGTCCCAGTATTTGAGAGGCAGAGGCAGGAGGGTATCCCTGAGTTCCAGACTAGTCTATATAGTGACCCTGTCTCAATTCATCAAAACAACAACAAACAAAACAGCTTTGTGAAAGATCTTTAGATAATCATGTAAATTGATTTTTTTCTCACTTGTTTCTCAGTTTGGTGCCAGAGAGAGCATATTCAAGAAATCTTTGCTAGGGTAACTTAAAATGTCAACTCTGGCTCTGGAGAGATGGCTGAATAGTTAAGACATTTGCCTGCAAAGCCCAACAACCCAGGTTGATTCCCCAGCATCCATGCAAAGCCAAATGCATCTGGAGTTCATTTGCAATGGCTAGAGGCCAATTCTTTCTCCCCCCCCCTCTTCTTCTTCTTCTTCTCTCTCTCTCTGCTTTCAAATAAATAAATAAAAATATTTAAAAGAATAAAATAGGGCTGGAGAGATGGCTCAGCAATTAAGGCACTTGCCTCCAGTGCCTAAGGCCCCAGGTTCAATTCCCCAGGACCCACATAAGCCAGACCCACAAGGTGGTGGCCCTGGTTCTCTCTCTCCCTCTCTCTCTCTCTCTCTCTCTCTCTCTCTCTCTCTCTCTCTCTCTCCCTCTCTCTTTCTCTTTCTCTCTCTGTGTCTGTCTGCTTGAAAATGAATAAATAAAATATTTTTTAAAAGAATAAAATAAAACGTCAACACCAGCATAACACAGCCAAATAGTGGTTTCAATGTTTTCCTTACATATGTTTCTTTAAGCTTGCTACATCTTTTCATATCATAGTGGTGGTCCTCTAGAAAAGCTTGAAGACTGTCCAGGAAAAAATAACAAGCTGCAAATTCAGATCACTGAGAACAATCCAGATACAAACATCTTCAGCTAGTAGAACCTTCTGCAAACCGATCTGCAAATGGAAGGTGGCATTATTCTATATGTGCCCATTCAAACTATAATAATTCATTGCATGGTGTGACATTTAAAATAAATTAAAACCACTTAATAGGATTTTTTTCTTCTCTATACACACAATAGTTTTTATATATGATAAAATGTGTGGGGTTTTTTCCCCATGCTGGCCAATTCTCCAACTCCATGGGCATCAGCTGGTGTTCCGACTTCCATTATGGCTTTACCTTCCTGGAGTTAATGCAGACCCTGAAAACTAAGAACTCTGATTCTCAACGTTTCAGTCATATTCAATCCCAGTGAGTCCCCAGGTCGCTCATACTGTCTCTCCAAACAGGCCATCAAACACAATCCTCTCCTGTGTGAGAGTTTGCTAGCCTGTCTTACAGAACAGGAAGCCATGTAAGTCTGCTGGTCTGTATAAAGGATGAACAGGTGACTGGAGAGAGTTCTCTGGGGACTCAAATGCAGTAGTTTCTGTGCCTTTGGAGTTGAGCGTGTTGTCTTCTCAGCACAGAGAGGTGTGAACCATCCCAGAAGCTCTCTGGGACTCGCATAGAGGCTTCCTATAAACTGATTGATGACTTATTCTGTGGACCCTCCTTCTGTCCTAGAGGAAGAGGTTGAGGATGATAAGGTGGGGCTAAATGTTCCCAAGCTTCTAACCATCACTTCCTTCTGGTGGGAACTCCCCCAGCCCATTAGATGTGGAGGATCCCCTCAAGAACTGGGTCACTAGCACAACAGATATCTGGCAAATTCCAAGGGATAAAATGTATTGTTAACATCCATTTTCCTTGGGAATTTATGAGGGCTTTGAAAAAGTTCATGTTTTGCTTCACTGTTGATTTTTATTTTAATTAAATGTGTTGCTAACCTGTACAGTTTGTATTCTTCCTAAATACTTTAATGACTTTTCAGTTATTTTAATAACCTTAAATCTTTCCTATGTCGTTACATAAACAATACACTAACAAAAAAATCCCTTTAAGGCAAACAAAATTTATATATCTTGAAAAAATTTCCAAACTTTACTTTTTTAAAAAAATCATTCATTCTTTATTTCCCCCTCTTTTTCTCGTTCTTTCTTTTCTCTTTCCTTCTTTCTTATTTGAGAGCTAGAGAGAGGATATGAGTATGCCAAGGCCTTTTGCTTAAGCAAATGAACTCCAGATATATGCACCACTTTGCGCATCTGGCTTTATGTGGGTACTACTGGGGAATTGAACCCAGGCCATGCAAATTCCTTTCACCCCTGAGCCATCTCTCCAACACTACTTTTTACTTCTTAAACAAATTTGAGCAATTTTAAATGAGAAGATGATTCTGTTGATTGGTATGTAGATTCATATCTCAGCATTCTGTCAGTAATCTCTGTTTAGAAATACACATTTATCTATTTATGTAGTTACAGTGTTTGTTACCTTCTAGGTTTTTATCTTCTATTTTTTAATATAATCATGTCCACCCTATTGTCTTAGTCTGTAGATTTTTATATTTAAATGACATTTTAAGGTATTATCTCTAGAGGCTGGAGATGATTCAGCTGTTGAGGTGCTTGTTTGCAAAGCCTAATGGCTCAGGTTCAATTCCCCAGTAGCCATGTAAAGCCAAATGCACAGAGTGGTGCATGCCTCTGGACTTGGTTTACTATAGCAAGAGAGCCCATTTCGATCTCTCCTTCTCTCTCTCTCTCTCTCTCTCTCTCTCTCTCTCTCTCTTTCTCTCTCTCTCTCCTTGCAAATAAGTAAAGATAATAAAAGATAGGAGTCTGTTTTCAGAAATTACCTTTATCTCTACATGTTTTAGTCAGTTTCAACACCTCCTCATGATTGCTTCTTTCTGATGTGATAATATGTCAGTTTTACTTTGTGAAAACCAAGAATATTGTTTATAATATTGTCCTAAAATTATTGCATGTATCGGTAGTGAAATGAAATGTCTGTGGTGATCTCTACATTCTGTAATTTTTACGTGCAGGTTTCATCATCAGTATCTCTGTAAGTGACTTCAAATTCATTTCGCATGTGGATAATCAGAAGTAAAAAAAAAAAGTAAAAAGTATTTTTAAGGGACTGTATCCCTTTGTGCTTTCTCATGGGCAGGAGCTCTCTGCGTGTTCACTTGGAAGGCAGCAGTAGAGAAGGCTCATTTAATGAAACAATAGCGTCAAAGTGATGCACACCAAAGACGAGTAACATTGAAAGACAAAACAAGCCAAAGATGCTTAAAGTATTATCCAATGATCAATTAATTTCTTTTTGAATTTTGGCTTTTCACCGCTTTAGGGACTCAATAAAAAGGTTTCCTTTTTAATCATAAGGATATTTCTTCAATTTTTTCAAATCAGTGTTTTCTTCTATTTCAGAATTATACTATTATACTGGAGCTTACCACATTTCATCTAGATGTAAATAGTAGACTATCTTTCTACCTTATTAATTTTATTCTCAGGGGGAACTTTTCTCATTTAATGGTTTAACTGCATTTATTATAAGTGAAGTCGTTAGTGAGATATGAACTTCATAAAGCTAGTTGTATCAATACAGTCTACCCATTTGCCAAAACTACTTTAAACCTACATTATTGGGAATACCCTATAACAGTTTTACTGAGATTTGAAAATGATTTTATGTCTGACTTTCAGATTGTATCTGAGCAATATTTATTTGACATATTTTAAGTATTTTTATTAAGAAAATTTTGACCTTTAGAGTCTAATTTAATGTTTCTTACAAGCTAGAACAATATATACCTTTATATAGGCTCTCTGAATTTTAAATCACTAAGTATATATGTACTGAACTTTCATTGAATAAATCACCCTTATCACATATAAATATTTTCAGTATCACACCATGTGGTTCTTATCTATGATGTTATATTTGTGTTTATTTTAAACAAGTCTCAGTTATTGGCTTCTACTTCTAATCTCTCATTTGAACACCCAGCTGCTAGATGTGTAACCTTGGGAAAACCACTTGGTCTGTCTGTGCCTCACTTTCCTCTTTGGAAATGAGAGATTAAGCTGACACCTGCCTGTTGTTTTGTTAGAATAAAGCCAGAACATGTATGTGAAACGCAGAGACACATTCAATAGGAAATGTGGGAAATAATGAAAGCAGGGGAGATTTGTTCCCCTGTGTTTGTTCCCAGGAGGCTTTGGTCCAAGGTAAGATCAGAACACACCTCCTTCAACAACACCACAGGTTTGTTTCATATTCTTATGATAAGGCATTTTATAGCATTTCTTTTGGGTCTAAGCTCCTGACATCACAGAAAGGGGTGTGAGGGAGCCCTCCCTTCCTACCCTTTACCATTGTGAGGAAGGCCCCAAGTGCCCTGGTCTGGCTGAGGTTTCTGCCTCTTACACAGATGACAAGATTTTGGAAGACATCCTAGTGTTCATGCTTGTCACCATGGGTGACCAGACAGCAGGGCCTCCCTGACCAGAGATTGACTTTTAAAATTATTTATTTCTAAATATAAATTTTCAAAGCTTTTTGGTACTCTTTATGATGACCTACATTTTGAAACCACTTATCTATAAAGTCAGTGTGTCTTTATTATAAGGTTAATTTCACTGGTACTTTAAGTACAATTTGATTATCTGACCATGTGAAGCCCGGATTTGACAGCATTTGGACATGCAAAAATAGTCCTAATAGCTATGTCAGTAAGAATATGGTCTTGTAGAAATAAATTGAGATGGTGCTTTCTCTCCAAATATTTTGTAGTATTAATAACTTTGGAATTTTCCAGTTCTCTCACTTTTCTTTTCAAATGATCTAGAAATTGAATAAAGCATACAAACCTATATATATTGTTTTAGTAATTTATGGAAAACTCTCCAAGTTACCATGTAAGCTTGGGGGTTTCTTAAAGTCAGCTAAGTCTAGAAATCACATTTTAAGAATTGACGTATATGCTAAGTGAGCAATGTTCACTCAAAGATGGGGATCACTCAATAAAAAGAAAGAGGGCTGGAGAGATGGCTCAGCGGTTAAGGCACTTGCCTCCAGTGCCTAAGGCCCCCGGTTCAATTCCCCAGTGCCCACATAAGCCAGACCCACAAGGTGGTGGCCCTGATACTTTCTCTCTCTATCTCTCTCTCTCTCTCTGTATCTCTCGGCTTAAAAAAATGAATAAATAAAATATTTAAAGAAATAAAATCTTGATATAAACTTTAATGTGACACATAAGAGCCTATTGGAATCTCTTTGCTATTACAGGTTGTTCTGTGTCATTGGTCTGGTGCTGCAGGTTCTGTCATTCATAGGTCATTCATAGGCTTATAGCCACAGAGGAGAGAATTTTTGTACATCCTTAGAAGTTCTTGGCCCATTACAGAGGGTCTGACTTCCATTAGTAAAGTTGCAGACTACTGGATTACTGTAAGATTTGGTTATAAGTAAATATTGTTTAGAGACTGCCATCAATAAGCAAGTAGCTACATGTGTAAGATTTCTGGGAAAGAGGTTTAGAAACAGTATAATTTCAAGCATGTGAATTTCTGCAGTCCTCAAGAACTGTATCAGCCGCTGTGTACTCTGGAGTGCACACTGAGAACTGTCTCTATGGTACTGAAGCATCACATGCAGCTAACCTATGGGAAACTGAGGCTCAGGTGGGGTCACTTGGCAAAGGTGAAGTGACAGGCTTGAGACTGTCCCTAGACTCTTGGATGTCATCCCAATTTGTTGCTATATAGAGCTGAATGGAGGTGGCCCTTCCTCAGCTCTCTCAGGGGGTCCTTCTCCTGCTCCCTGGGCAGCCAGCCCGGGACCATTCTTGGCCTACTGCTGCCCCCTGGTGTCCTCACATCTTGACCTGCAACCCTCAACAGCTAACCAAGCCACTGAGTCCTCTGAGAGCTTGGGTGGGTACAGAAAGGCTAAGGAAGGAAGAATAATGCCTTGTTCAAGGTTGCAGCTGAGACCCTGGGGAGCTCCCTGCTTCGCAGATGAAATCCAAGTACTGAAAGGCCTTGGGTCTCCCTGCCAAGAAGGGCAACTCTGGCAGATTACCCACTTCAGGAAGAGAGAAATGCACTTATTGAAGCCTGGAGTGTTTCACAATATCTAAGCTAACTAGCCACCAGGACTATTGTCCCCTTGGATAGATGAATCTGAAGCTTGAGAGAAGCTGCCTTACTAGTCTCCTTCCTCTGTATCCCTGGGGTTTGCCAGAAATGCAGAGCAGACATTGTGTTGTCGCAGGATTGGGGGCACTCCTGGCAGGCAAGAGATAGCATACAGTCCTGTCTAGTGGTGAATCAGCTCACCAAGAAAGCCCAGCCCATTGAGAAGTCACAATTCGAGGTTCAAGTTTGCATTGTTTTGTTTTGAGACAGGGTCTCAAAGGGTGTCCAAGGCTGATTTCTTTCTTGCAATCCCCTAGCCTCAACTTCCCCAGTGCTGGATTATAGATATGCACCACCACTTTGGTCTGTAGGTTGAAGTCATGCTCAGCCATTCTCTCCCTCTCATTCAGTGCTCTCCTGATTTCCAGTGGTGCTTTGAAGGCCAGTTACAAAAAAAAAAATGGACAGAGGAAACTTAGCATGAGGCCAAAGACAGGAAAGAAAGTGCCTTTTCTAAGCAGTAAGAAAGTGAAGCCCAGGAGATGTCCTAGCTGGGTCTGATCAGTTGTATTACCTCCTGACCCTGTACATATGGGAAACAAGTGAAATGTTAGCTAGGCCTGGCCACAGCTGTTCACCTCCTACCCCAAGGCAGGGAAACCCTTTGAACCAACCTGACAGTTCTGAACTGTGCTGCAAGTTAGGCTACAGGACAGCAATGAAGATGGGGAGCAAGCAGGACACACACACACACACACACACACACACACACACACACACACACACACACAGCCAGAAGAAGCTGGAACTACAGGGCATGAAGAACATGGGTCCCTCGACCAAAGAGGAGGGGCAAATGTATTAAGAGACCAGTGACCACTGTCCCTCTCTCTCACACACACACATGGGTTCTGGGAGCCTTGACCCTTGGAAAATAAGTCAGAAGCAATTAACTTCTCATGGTTAATTTAGGAGGAATTTTTGCAAGAATCTTCTAAATGGCTCAGTTTCACAGTTAAAAATAAGGAACTCCACTGAATTGGGGAAGTTGAAGGGGTTCTGGGGATAGATGGTGGTGATTAGTTGCAGCAATAGGAATGTACTAATCACACCACTGAATTGCACCTGTTAAAGTGGCCAAAATTGTGCATCTCGTTATGTATATTTCTCTTCAATAAGAACAGAAGAATATAAGGATTTTTTAAAATAAGTGCTTCAATTTTATGGAGAAAAGAAGACATGAGGAATGAAAGAGTGGAAGCCTCCCTCCCCTGGCCTGCTAATGGACGGTCCCAAGGCGTTGTTCCAGGGTTCATCAAGGCAGACAGTCTCAGCACCCCACCCCAGGAAGGGGTCTCTCTGCTCTCCCAGCTCCCTGCCCCCTGGAAGCCTTTTCTTCTCACTTTGTGGTCAGGGAGTCCAGGAGACCTTGCTCTCTGCAACTTCTACAGCGACCTTTCTTTACTAACTCTTCCTGTCTACCCACTCAGAGCTGACCCTGCCTGGACTCTAGCAGGAGTCACTAATGGTGGCCTTGGTCATCCCCAACTGTGGCCCTGAGCTCTCCTGCCCTGACTGCTGCTCCTGGACTGAGTAGGGAAGGTCTAGGCCATTCCTGGGGGGAAATGACCACATCTGCTCTATTGCCCCTGGTCTGGGTGCGGGTTGAACCTCTCGTTAAATGCACACAGGGCCTCATGTCTTATGCACAGAGAAGGCAACTCAATGGAGCTCAGTTCCACTCCTTTGCTGTCGAAGAGCATTGGCCAGGTTACCTGGGGACACTTTCCTGGAGGGAAGACTGCAGGGGCCAGGAGAGAGCCAGGTATGTCCTGCGGGTAGAGCCAGGCAACACTCAGTAAGTCATGCCCCCAGAATGAATAATTGACTGTAAGTGGAAAGAACCTCCGAGGAACAGGACCGAGGGAATTACCCACTCCTAAACAGAATGTGGGTGGTGCCTAGGAGGCGGAACCACACCGTGAAATCCACGCTGACAGCAAGCAGAGCACCATGGCCAAGGGATGGGCTCGCCCAGGCCAACATTGTGACCCTGAACTGGGCTCTCCAAGTACTGGGGCAGGTGGCACAGCTGGAGCTGGTGGCACATGGATTTGGCACAGGTGCAACTCCACCCTCACCAGGCACACATGAACACCCTAGATGTGTGACCTTGGGAAAACTACTTAGTCTGTGCCTCACTTTCCTCTTTGGAAATGAGAGATTAAGCTAGCACCTGCCTGTTGCTTTGTTAGAATAAAGCCAGAACATGTATGTGAAACACAGAGACACATTCAATAGGAAATGTGGGAAATAATGAAAGCAGGGGAGATTTGTTCCCCTGTGTTTGTTCCCAGGAGGCTTTGGTCCAAGGTAAGATCAGAACACACCTCCTTCAACAACACCACATGGTTTGTTTCATATTCTTATGATAAGGCATTTTATAGCATTTCTTTTGGGTCTAAGCTCCTGACATCACAGAAAGGGGTGTGAGGGAGCCCTCCCTTCCTACCCTTTACCATTGTGAGGAAGGCCCCAAGTGCCCTGGTCTGGCTGAGGTTTCTGCCTCTTACACAGATGACAAGATTTTGGAAGACATCCTAGTGTTCATGCTTGTCACCATGGGTGACCAGACAGCAGGGCCTCCCTGACCAGAGATTGACTTTTAAAATTATTTTATTTGCAAGCAGAGAGAGCCAGAGAGAAAAGAGACAGACAGAAAGAGAATGGTGTCCTCCATCTGCTGCAAACAAACTCCCAGATGCACATGCAACTTTGTGTATCTAGCTTTATGTGAGTACTGGGGAATCAAACCTGGGTTGTAAGGCTTTGCAGACAAGCATCCTAACCACGAGCCATCTCTCCAGCCTGACACTGGATTTTTACATTTATATATGCATACACACATATAAATAACAATTTCAAAGCCACTCTTCTGTTTCTCCATACGTTAGCTATCCTGCAGTCCCCTTTGTGAAAATGCACTTGCATCCTTCTCCTGTAGAACACAGTCAGTTCTTTGTGATCTTGAATCTTCTCACCATGTCACATATGGCGGGAACTTGGAACCTGTCATCTTACCACAAGCTGAGATGTCTGGAAAAAAACCCTCCATACTTTCCTTCTAGCCAGCTTTTGGAATAAAATCACTTTCCTTGACTCGATACCTTACTTCCCAACTGGACAGCTCTGTTGTACAGTAAGCAGCCACATTTGGTACCAGTAACCAGTAACAATTCATGAGTCCCATTTTGGGGTACTTACTGAAAGGAAATGAAATCAAGGAAGAAATGGCTCTCCTATGTTCATTACAGCATGATTCCCAATAGAAAAGATATGGAATCAGCCATAGTGTTCACTGATCAAGAAAGAATATATATTGTTTTGTAGGTGTGTGTAGATTAGAAACACACACATATTTATATGTAGGTATATAAACACATAATCACAATGGAATAGTAAACTGGAATAACACAATGGAAGAGAGCTATTACAAAGGTCAAAATCCTTGTATTCACAGAAACATGGATCACATTTTAAGTGAAACAAATGTAAGTGAAAAAAACAGAAAAATAATACATTGTTTCACTCATATGTAGAAAATAAAAATCAGAGTTTATATAACCAGTGTGCAGAATAGTGGTAACAGAGTCTAGGGCGGGGAGAGAAGGATGGGGAGTGATGGTTGAATGGGTACAAAGGAGAGAAAGAGAGGAGGCTGGTTCTCTGTTACATATTTATCAAGACTGTTGTACATGATTCCAGATCACTACAGGAGAGAATTTTGAACCACATAAATAATAATAATAATAATAATAATAATAATAAATAATAAGTGTCTGTGATGACAACCTACTCATTATTGCTAACCAGTATACAGTGTATACAAATGTACCAACAATCACACTAGGACACATAAAGATGTAGAATTACCTGTTGAGAAAAATTAAAGTGAAAGAAATGAGAGCAAATCTATATTGACTAAGCCTAGTTGGTGTTCTAGGGTCATTCCCCATGTGCAAGGGATTTTATATTTACTATGCATCTCTGGGGAGTGTCCACAGGACCACAGGACCAAAGGGGAAGGACCGTGACTCAGGGAGTCCTGTTTCTAGATCAGGCACTCTTGTGTTTCTGTTTTTCATGGCCAAGCTTTTTGAGTTTAAAACTTTCTTTATAGGCTGGGTGTGGCAGCACACACGTGTAATCTCAGCACTGGAGAGGCAAAGGTAGAAGGAGGCCAGCCTGGGACTACATAATAAATTCCAGGTCAGCCTGGGCTGGAGCAAGACCTTAGCTCGAAAAAAAAAACAAAAAAAACTTTCTTTATAGATAATATTAACTGTCTTTGCTCTAGTCTCAATATGCCCACAAAACAGCAGCATGCTTGGGGAGAAGTGCAACTGAATTTCTTCTGACTGCACCAAACAGACTCGTTTACATGAGATGAAGATGACCTGGAATTCCCTCGTGTTTTGAAGTGTAGGAGAGAGAGAGCTGGGAGTCATGCACAAGAGCCGAGGACTGCAAATGGCCTTTATATTATAACCTATTAATTCACCAAGAGTGGCTGAATGCCTTAGAGTGCAAAACCAAATGCACAACTTACATTAGGCCTTTGATCTATCTGTAAGTATTTGAGCTGAGGCACCAAGCCAGCGTGTACATACCATCCATTCTGTTCCGTCTGGTACAGCACATTCTGTGACAGTGTTCTCCATTCTGACAAAGAAAAGAATGATCAGATGGACACACACACACACACACACACACACACACACACCCCTAAAATGGAAAAACATTTGGGAAAGATGCCTCCAGCTACTTTTTTCCCTGCCAACTGATGCAGGACAGAGCTCTGACTGGAGTTAGAATTCTCATGCTAGCAGCTCTCAAGTCTCAAATTCTTGTCCCATTTAACAAAGAGTGGGAAAGCAGGACTCAGAGAAGGGTAAATGATGAGATTTATTTTAGGAAGTGTTGCAGCAAGAGAGTAACAAATCAGAAAAGCACCCTAGCTGAGAGAAGTTCCCCCACATCCCAAGCCAGCCTGGGAAGGGGGAGAGGAAACAGAAAATCCCTCTGGGAAGGACCAAACATGTGGCCTAGGTCCTTTGATAGGAATCAGGCATGCAACTCGAATGAGCCTCATCATCAGCCTTGGGAATGTAGGAAGAATCCTGATTGACTGATGGGTGCCTAGGAGGCTGACTCAGGAAGGGCCTGCCCACAGGTGCTAAAATCCACAAAAAGAAGCTACCACTGTTGCTGTCTCCTTAATTATTTGAAGACCAGAACTGTAACTGAGCACCTTAAGTCAAGTAGGTTCACAATGGCCTGTGTAATAATACCTTCAAGTTGCATAGTCCTTATCATTAACAGACAGGCACACACACACACACACACACACGAGTGTTGTTCTTAATTCTCTGTTGGTTTTCTATCAGATTTGAGGCACAGGCACTCATGGAAGGTCCCTCTTTGTTTCATACAGCTCAGTGCTGACCTCTGAAGCGCATGTCCATGGGCTCTGTGAGAAAATACATATCTTGAAGGCAAGATCTCCAGCAGCGGTCTAAATCCTGAGGCCATCGCAATTAACAGCCTGGTTTATAATTGCTGTTATTATTTCTCTTGATTAACTTAGCTTTTTTCTTTAGCTGTTTTAATTAATTACCTTTCTATTTTAAAACTAGCAAGGTGTTTTTTATTTAATTTTTCTTATTAGGTGATAGATATAATTAGTCATGAATTTTCCTCTATATAAAAATTTGATGGGAGAAAATATGTGAAAATAAAGATTTTTTGAGTACACAAAGAATATAAACCATAAAAATTACTAAGTTGTTTTTATTGAAGGTTAATAGTCATTCTCTGAGAAAATTGAAATCACATTGCCAACCTGTTCAGACTATTTTCTATAATAACTAATAACTTTACATATAGAAATAATAACATTACATATAGAAATCTTCCAACTCAATAAAAGCACACAGATAGCATGAAGAAATAAATAGACAAAATATAGAAAAAGAAGATACATACATGAGATGCTCAACATTATTATTATAAGTAAAATACAAATAACTCAAAGTCACCATGAGATATAATTTCAAATTCACTGGAATGGTATGATTAATGAAAAAAAATCAAATGTGACTAAAATAATCTAGCCACTTCAAAAAAGTTAAACAATATTGTAGTTGCCTACTTGTTGCTGGGACAAAGACCTGACCAGAAGGAGCTTATGGGAGGAAAGGGTTTATTTCAGGAGCAGATTCACTTCATCATATATCCGCAGCCGAGAGAGAACCAACAACAAGCACAGCACCAGCTGACTCTCAACACACAGGGCTGGACTCCACCCCAAGGTCTACCCCTGTGAAATACTTCCTCCAGCAGGTCTCCACCTCCCAAATGCTCCGCTTGGTGGGAACTAAGTAGGAAACTTAATCACAAATACCTGAGGCTATTGGGACATCACATTCAAAACCACCACAAATTCTTTAAAATTTAAACATGTGTTCACCAAAAGACTAAGAAATACAATTTCTAAATATTTACTCTCAAGAAATTGAGAAATAAATTAAAATGTTACAAAGGTGTGCGAAGGACTATGCCTAGCAACTTTCGTCATAGGAGCCCAAACCTGAAAATAACATCAACATTCTTCAATTGGTGGGTATATAAACAATTTCGAATCTATTCATATAACAGGGCAGGATTCACCAACTCAAAAATAAAAGGAGGGGGCTATACCCCCTCTCACCTCCCTCAAGATTAGAGCTTTCTTTCTGTTCTTCCTCCTCTTACCTTCTCTTAATCTGACAAAGTCTCTCTAAACCTTTTTAAAAAAAAACTAAAGGAGGGGCTAGGGAGATGGCTCAGTGGTTAATGGTGCTTGCCTACAGGAAGCCTGCCAGCCTTGATTCAATTCCCCAGTATCTATAAGGCCAGATGCACAAAATGGAGCATGTGTCTGAGTTAGTGTGCAGCAGTAAGAAACCTGACATACCCATAACCCACTCAGTCTCCCTCCCCTCCTATCAATAAATAAAAATATTTTAAATATAAAAAGAATTTTTAATTTTATGAAATAAAAAGACTCAAAAATATGCAGAGCAAATAAATCCAGGTTCAAAATAGTGCTTTTGTGATCACTTATACAATGTCTCAGACAGAACTAACTTTATATTTACCAAGTGAAAAGTCAATGATTCCCAGGACCAAACAAGAAGGGAAGGGACATCAAAGGGGCAAATTCAGGAAATGCTTGAAATCTTGATTCTGGTAGAAGTTACATAATTATGCAAAATAAGGATATAAGTATGTCCTTAATATTAATGTCAAAACAACTTCATATCAGTAAATACATGTATATATAATATAAATATAAATATATAAGTATATATTTACATATAAATATAAATTTATACATATATAAATATATATGTATATGTTATATGCCACTAAATTTAATGAGTAAAGAAAGAGATATGCAAATCATTTCCAGTAACAGTAATAGTTATGATAAGCTTTTGTAATGCATCTATAACAGGTTTGCATAAAGATCCATATTTGTGACTCGCAATGACCCTATGCGCCTCTTTACTATTAATATCTACTTCATACACTATGGAACTGAATTTTGAAATATTTAAATAACTTGCTAATAACACAGCTGGGAAAACATAAATTGATTTTCAAGCCCAGTTTTCTTTTTTAAAAAAAATTTAGTTCTCTCTCTCTCTCTCTCTCTCTCTCTCTCTCTCCCTCTCTCTCTTTATCTCTCTGCTTGAAAATGAATAAATAAAATTTAAAAAATTAAAAATAACCTGTCACTTAAAACTTTTCTTAACATTTCTAAGGCAAAAATAATTTTATAAAAATAAAATATATAAAAAAAATTTAGTTCTTGGAAACGGCTCATAATACAAAATTGAACCTCTTTCCAAATGTTTCCCAATCAGAACTTCTTATGCAACTTTGGAGAGATATTACCATAAGCTAATTGTTCTGTAAAGTTTATGTAAATAGAAGAGACAGACATAACAAATATAAAAAGTAGAAAAGAGGAAATAAATAGAAAAATACATGTAAAACACTTACACCAGCATTTTAGAGTCTTTCTGGAAACACTGAAGAAGCAGCTTTTCATTAACCAGGCTGTGGATTTGTGGTCTTACTGAGAGTTCCACCTGCCCAGAAGCTCACTCTGTGCTTCCTGAAAAGTTCTCATTTTCAGCCACACTCATCCTCATGCTCTCCCAAACTGCCACGGCTCTGCCAGCCCTCCAGGAGTCTATAACATGCCACTTCTATCAAGTTAACTCTGCTTCAAAGTCTTGCCCGCAGAAACTTGACGTGGAAGTGTAACATAACCTTTCCCCACTAAGGCTTACCGTCTGGGAGCTTCAGGATGATCACATTAAATATAATGAATATTTCATTGGTAGGGCCTGAAGGTATGAGACAGAGCTGAAGGAATAAAAACATTGTTTTCATTATAACTTGTTTAACTCAAAAGTTCCAGTTTTCATCCTCATTAATATGGAAGCCATGCTGTGTATTCATCAGTAGCAGGTAAGACTTGCACTTCCCTGCCCATTAAAAGTTAGGCAACGTGGCCAACTTGACATGCCTACCTTGGCCAATGAAACATGAGCAGAAGTGTCCTGTGTTGCTCCGTCCTTTATCAGGAGCAATGACAGGATCAGGAGATCTGGCTGCTCAGGATCTGAGTGAGGAGACATATGCAAAGCAACCCCCCCCCACATGCATGGTAACTGTGATGTGTGCATGAATTAACCTTTTTGTCACGTGTTCTAGTACGTGTAATGCAAGGGGGTTGTTATATATTACCTTAGCTAACTTTTCCTAATTAACACAATGGAATCCAAGATGCGGTTGTTTTGTCACAATTTAATCTTTCCTAATTTGGAGAAACATTGAATGTTGATATAAACATTCCTTCTAAGCTTTCTTCCCTTCCAACCTTTTAGAGATCTTATTAATTTGATGAAGTATTCGTTAGCCCAGGCTCCCATGGATACAGAAGGACCTTGAGCTTGCTTCTACATCATAGCACACACACCACAACCATTAGAACCATGGAGAGAAGGTTAGCATGACCCCCGCTCCTTTTGGAAGCATTCCATAGTATGTGAGAATCTGCACAAATTTTTCTACATTTGCAAGTCAACTCCTTTCCTTGCTTCCCAGAAAGGCTTCTATTCAAGAGCCCAGAACTGCTCATTTCTTCTACATCCCTTAGCCTGGAAATCCTCAAGCATCTCAGACTTTGCCATATAGTTTCCACTTCATACGCCCTATGTGGCCCTCTAACATTCACGGGATCCATGTAGAGAAAGGATGTATCTCCTCCCATTATCTTCTGTGCTCTGCATAGCCACTACTAAACGCTATCTATACTTCTCCAAAAGAAGGTAACCTTCTCTTAGGAGGAGATGCATTCCCATGGGCAAGCCCTCCTTCCTAAACCACTGTGGAGTTTGGCTGCCCTGTGCTTATTACATATGCATATCCACGCTGTTTGTCCATTGTCAAGGACAGAGTATTCATGTTTCCTCCATACTAACCAAGTAAAATTATTTCAGCTAGTACATTGAGATGAATTTTGTGACCAGGGGTGTTCCTATGGAGAAACAACGGGTTTTGTTAAGTTTCCTTAACTTGTTTCTTCCTTTACCATTTTTATGTTTTACCCAGGATCTCTTATCTCTCATGTTACTATTCTATTTTATTGTTTTATTTTGAGACAGAGTTTCATTGTGAATGGTCTTAAACTATCTATAATTTTAGCTCACACACAACAATAAACTAGCATTCATTTCCTCATGTTCCTTACTTGAAAGGCTCACACATGTGCCTCTTATTTGATAAGGCATGGCTGCTATCGTCCATGCAAAGAACTTGGTTAATAACTGTTAAAGAAAAAACTTTCCTGTGGAAACCAAATTCATCTTCTCGGTGTACGAGAGTCCCTTCATGTTTATTGTCTGGAAACTCTGACAATAAAAATTGTCCTTAAAGGAACCAAGACTATCCGCACAAATAAGCAGTCCTACGGTAACTCGGATTGGCTAGCTCCCCTGGTTCCACCTTAGCAATGACTAAGACATTGCCAACATTTAGAACCTCTGTAACATTCCTAGCTGGCAAAAATGTAAAAGGTACAAATGTTTGTGAGTTTGGGCATTAATAAGTTGTAAGTGTAACTCCCCAAAGGGTTAAATAACCATTGTACCTTTCACTAGATGAATGAGCTTCCCTGAGACGTCACAGCTGTGGCTACCCCACTTGACAGGTGTGCTTAGGTGTTGAAGCCAGAGACCTGTGGTCCTGCTGAGGGCACTTGTCGGAAAGCAATCCATATTCCCTGAGCCTCTGAAAGATCTAACTTTTGTGGACTAGACATTTTTCTCATATCAAACAGCATAGAAATAAAACAACATAATGAAAATGAAAGGAAGGACTTAAATGATTAGTAACAATGTGTCATGGTTACCTTGGCTGTCGCTTATGCTTCTCCTGGAAGAATGGGGAATCTTATACAGGAACACTGGCTCCTCGTCAGCTAGAGGACTTAGAAATTGTTAAACTCTGTCATCCAACTAATATAAATAATAATGAATATGATCATCAACCCTAACCCTAAATATAAATAATATTTATAGCCCTAATCCTAATCCTTTTTGTAAATTCTTCATAACAAGCTATTAAGAGGGGCCTCAAATATTTTATTATGCACTAATTTTCATAGTTTTACTTATGTATGAATTAATTCTTTTACATATAATAGGCATTGTGTATATTTATATATATATATTTGCCATGCACCATAATTTTTACCAAATTTATATGTAGTACAGCAAAAATTAGAATTACAATTAAAATGTCTATTTCATTAGTTAGGTAAATTAAGGCATGTATCCCTAATAAATATGAAATCACTAAGGAGTTTAATATACAAATATTTATGGATAAGGAATAATTACAATCCAGTTAACTTTTATCAAGTACTTATTACATACTAGGGATTGACTTGAATATATGTTTTATGTAACATCTCTCTTTTAACCCTCATAATTCTTTATTTGGATATTTTACTCTCCCTAATTTGTAGCGAAGACAACTGAGGCTCAGAAACTTAAATCCAAGGTTATCAGTGACTCAGACTTATACAAAACAGTCAGGGTCTTTTTTCAAATTATCTTTATTATCCTTAATTAGATACATTGTATGAGAAAATCTTGTGATGGTACCCCATTTCCCTCCTCCCTGACCCCAATCCACTGGGGATCCTCCTTGGTGGGTATACTGGGTCAGTCCATTGGGTAGGGGGTTATAAATTTCTCTAGAGGTAGTCAGTTTCCCCCTTTTGTGTATTGTTGCTGAGAGGGGCAATATCTCTGGATATTCTCCCCCACCATGGCTCTACAGGCATTCTGCCCCCTCTTCTACTCAGTTCCCTGAGTCATGGTGGGTGAGTTTTAAGTCTGCTTTATTGTTGAGATCTTAAGTGTCTCTGGACTTCTGCTTTTGATTGTATTGGGTATTGTTGGTGTCTGTCTCCATTGACCTTTCATGGGTTATCTGACTTGTTGTGGTGATTGATCTCCTGTTTATCTCATCACTTTCTCATAAGTTTCATATGGGACCTACATGATAGGCCAGGGTGATTCATCTTGTCAGGATGGTATCCATCATCCCATGTCTTGGTGGGATTGAGTTGTCCACAGCTCTCTTGCTGTCTTCAGAAAGATACAAACAGAATCTCTATCAGAGAGTGACATCAGTATAGGTGATGTATCGCGTCAACTGAGTTGTATATGTTGAACCAACTTTGCAAACAGGCGTGAACTCCACTTGATCACATCATACTATCCTTTTAACATGCTATTAGATTTTGCTGCTAATATTTTGATGAATATTTCCGCATATATTTATAATTTTTTCTTGTAGTGAATTTGTCTGACTGATATTTAAGGAAAATTGACCTGAAATTACCAATTAATTTCAAAGCATTGTCTTCAGTTTCTTGGAAGTACTGAGAAGTATTGATATAGTTATTCAAATGTCTGGTGGAGTTCAGCAATGAAGCCACCAGGCCCAGAGCTTTTCTTTGAAGGAAGACTTTTGATTACTGGCTCAATCTCATTACTCATTATTATCTCTATATTTTTTTTTATTTCTTCACGATTCAATCCTGGTAGGTTGCATGTTTCTAGATAGTTATCCATTCCCTCTGAGTTATACAAGTTATTGACATATAATTGTCAACAATAGTCTCTTATGATTCTTTATTTTTGGTGGTTTCAGTGGTAATGTTTTAAATTTATTTTATAACCATTCTCTTTTTATTACTGCAAAGTTAGTTAAAAACTATTATTAGATATACTTATAATTTCTGTAGTTCTATAGTTTTTCCATTCTCTTTTTTTATTTATCTCTGCTCTGATTTTTTGTTATTTCTTTCCTTCAGCTGATGTTAGAATTATATTGTGCTTTTTCTAATTCTTTGAAATGTAATTTGGAGAATTTTTCTTAATTTGGTCATTATAAACTTTCCTGTTAGAATGTGTCTGGTGCATTTTATAGGTGTGAGCATGTTGTATTTTCAATTGCTTCAAAAGATTTCTAAATTTCTCTTTTAGATTCTTCTTTGGCTTGTACGTAGTTCAGAGGCATGTACTTGGGTATATTCCAGCCCACGAGCTATACTCCTGACACAATGAGACACTGATCATATGTGATATTAAAGAAAGAGGGAAAACAAAGTTATGAGCATCTGCATCTATAATATATGTGCAATCAGAGGAGAAATAACATCACATTCATAGAAATAGAACAGAGTGGTAGTTCCTAGGGCCTGGGGATAGGGAAGACACTGATGAAAGTCACAAACTTATGAGATGAATAAGTTCTATAGAGCTTGTGTATGAGTGCATAAGGATATATTATATACTTGAAATCTTCCAAGAGAGTAGACCTAAAACATTTTTCCCATGAAAGAAATTTACTCTGGGAGATAAGTGATGTATTAATGATAACTGTTTTACTACAGGAATGTTTTTCAACTTAAATATACCTCATTAATCAGTAATACTTCAATAAAGCTGGAAAATAGGCATATGAAGATGAAAATGAATATTTTTTATTTGATTGAGAACTTTAATATATGAACATATTCAAAGTGGTCCTATTTCCATGGGGCTATACTCTTATTTTAGAGTGTTCTTCTCTTGGGATGGACGTGTGTTTTATTTTTCTTCAAATGTTTGTTTTCTTATTGATAAATAAAATCAATAGTGTCTACACCACCCATCTCGTCATTGAACTAATTCTAATTTGAAGTAGTTATTTTCTTACTCATTGGCCATTAAGTTTGCCAGAAAGACTAAGTAGTAGCACGAGCTGTCTGCTTGTAGCATCCCTGCTTGGAATGGATACTGGTGAGCTGTCAAGAGGTGTCAAGAGTGGGGAAGCACTGACCAGGTCAGACCTGCAGGAGATGCAGGGGTAGGACCTGGCACACTATTGGCTTCCATGACTGCACATGGAGGAAAGGGAAAGGGCATGCTCAGATATGACAGAACTGCTAAGCACTGCCTCAGAGCTAACGTTACATTGTTACTTTGTAAGGACAGAAATCACAAGACCCTCTAGTCAGAGAGGGTATTCATAAGAATCATGTCACAAATGGAAATTTAACCTCAGTCTCACAATAGAATTGTGTGTTTAGAACAGACATACAAACTAACAAACACCATGTAGTAAGTGCCAAGCTCCTCTAAATCTCAATCAGAAGCCAAGAGCCATACTGCATACAGGGGCATCTCAAAGAGTTGTGCCACAATGAAAAGTTTAGAGGATACAGGATTATTAACGCTTATCACAATGATTTGTTAATGCATTATTGGATCTGTGCCAGGCAGGTGGACCACTTCATCCAGGTGACCACAGTTGACACCAACAGCAATAGTCATTTCTGATGTGATGAAATGGCATTTCCTGTCTACACTCATAACCCCAGGCCATCTAAGACACCATTAGACAAATCCAAATTGGGGATTTGGAAAAATAAAATCTTTCAATACCACCACTCTTCAAAACAGTCAAGGAGATCAAAAAGGGGGAAATGAAAAAAAATGTTATAAACTGTCATAACAAAGAGGAAACTAGGGACTCATGATGACATGATGTGACATCCAAGAGGGCATGCTGGAAGAGAAAGGTTAAAACTAAGATTATCTAGGGCTGGAGAGGTGGCTCAGCAGCTAAGGCGCCTGCCTGTAAAGCCTAACAACCTGGGTTCACTTCCCAGTACATACATAAAGCCAGATACATAAAGAGGTGCATGCGTCTGGAGGTTGTTTGCAGCTCCTGGAGGCCCTGGTGTGCCCATTCTGTCTGTCTGTCTGTCTGTCTGTCTGTCTGTCTGTCTGTCTCTCTCTCTCTCTCTCTCCCTTCTCTCTCTCTTCTCTGTCTCTCTACTTGCAAATAAACACATAAATAAGTAAAATAATTTTTAAAGAACTAAAAAGATCTGAATAAAGTGTGGACTTCAGTTAATAATACTGTGTAAATATTGGCTCGTTGTGATGGATTCTCATAGAAACTAATATGTTAGTAACGGGAGCTTGTGGGGCAAATGGGAATGCTCTATATTGTTTGTGCAGCTTTTCTATAAGTTTTAAAAAGCAGAAATTTTATAAGAATGATTTTTCCCAGCTCAATTTTAGGTGATGAATTTAATTCCACAGTGATTCCTGGTCACCTTGGGAAAGCAAATGAGCACCATTTCTGACATCTGCATATGTGGTTTAAAAAAAAAGCAATTGTTTTGAAATTGATGTATGAGAAAATGGGCTCATGAGAATATCCAAGTGACCCATATGGAAGGTCATAGTCTCAACATCTTGTCACTCAACACAGGAACCAAATATCTACTTTTAAGTAAAAGACGTTACATTATATTAAATTATATTTTAAAAAATAAGACCTAAATTTAAATTAAAAAGTAATTTTCTTGAAACTCTAAATTGCACTTAAAAATCTACAGTTCTCAGGGCCAAGATAGCTCAGTTGGTAACGTGTTTGCCATGAAACCATGACAATTTGTTAAAAAGCTAGTCTCTCTCTCTCTCTGTTTCTCTCTCTCTCTCTGTGTCTGTCTGTCTGTCTCTCTCTCTCTCTCTCTATATATATATATATATATATATATATTTAATAAAATTTTAAATAAAACACTAGGCATGATGATGTACACCTGTAATCCCTGCACCAAGGAGGCAGAGATAGAGAATTTCTGAGGCTTCCAGGCCAGCCAGAAAGTCTAGCTTACTAGGCGAGCTCCATGCCAAGAGGAGATCTTGTCTCAAAGGAACATGGATGGCATACTTGAGGTTGTCCTCTGGCCTCCACACATGGGCACCTGTGCCTGTACACACATGCCACACGTACACATACACCACAATCAAATCAAAATATGTACACATCTGAATCCCTTTAGGTTAAGATTTCCAAATCTCCTTCAAGTTCCACTGGTGGATCAGTCTCATCTGAATTCAGAAATGTCATGAGTGAAGTGGGGCGGATGCCTTAGGAAATACAGTTTCACCGATGTGCATTTAACAGGCACAGGTTCATTTTGAGCAGGTAGCAGCCACCTCACTCCTGGAGGTCTGTGCAGTCCTGGGGTGTGTGCCTGCCAAAGCCTGACAACTGCCTCCTGACCATCAGGTCACCTTGAGGACCACCTGATTGGGACACAGGTCCATTTGGAGAGTAGTGCTGTCCATTGGGAGGCAATTCTGTTTACCTGGCCTTGTAGAGCAACAGGCATCAGTTTGGA
Source organism: Zapus hudsonius (assembly GCA_004024765.1). Lineage (NCBI taxonomy): Eukaryota > Metazoa > Chordata > Mammalia > Rodentia > Dipodidae > Zapus > Zapus hudsonius. Next base: position 27,353 of record PVHP010007807.1, read on the forward strand.
AATTAAAACTTCCCTATGAATACTTCCTTTGTAAAATGCTAAAGAATCTTCCGAAATTTCCATTCTCTTCAACTGAGTCATTATTAATATAAGTGGCCAGAAATGCAGCTGAGGAAGCCATTGGATTCTGTCACTGCATGTTGAATTCCTTAGAGTATTTTTAACTTTTACAAAATAATATGAGATGGGCTATTTTTGGAAATATAATGGATTTTTTATCTTTAATTTCTCCTCTATAATAGACATAATGTAGAAATATTTCCCCACTCTAAGGGTAAAAACATGGTACTAAATGACATCTGACAATTGTCTGCAGTTTGGGATCTGTGGTGTCCTGGTGTGGACTGTAGAATTTTACAATTAAAATCTGAAGTTTTCTGACCACTGGAGGGGACAGGCTGTGGAGCGGGATGCACAGTGACTACAAAACCATCACAGACTATCACACAGCATCAGATATGCCCAGCATGCTGATCTCTTAGTCCAGGAGTTTCCTTTCTTCTCCCTTCACCACATAAGGAGAAAAGTAGGATCAAGAATGGATACCCAGCAGACTGAAGCCACCCCTAAAATCATTTAGTCAAGCCAAACCCATATTTAAGAAGCTTGATCCCACACTGCCTATGCTGAAATGAGAGTGCATTAAAGTCTATGGATTTCTAGTTTAGGGTGAACAATTTAATTTGAGCAAGTAGGATATTTTCCCACAAGGCCATGAGCAATAAGAGCTGAATCCAAGGAGCTGACATCCATAACTCCATTTCAGTGTTCTGAGACAGGGTCTCACTGTAACCCTGAGAGCTGAGATTATAGTGCAAGTCAACATGGATGCATTTTCATGACTCTTAAACTTTTCCTTATCACACATAATACTGAGCAGTGATTGTGTTTTTGTTCAATGGATAGAATGGAGAGAATATTCTTTTACACTTCCCTTCAATCCCAGCCTTATATTGTACATGCCCTGTTAAAGTTCTGAATAAGGAGAGTCAAGCTATTCATTATTATATTACAATAGCATTTATTATATTCCTCTGTACCAGGCACTGAGGTGGGACTTTTCAAGCACCTTCTCATTCACATTGAAAACTCAGTAGCAATGGTAGAAAGTAAACAGGGGAATAAAAAAAAAGTTCCAGTCACAGGGCTCCATCATATATGCTGTGAGCCTTCAACCGATGTTTAAAGGACAGGTACAATTTTAATAAATACAATTATCACTAGGCATGTTATTGCTCTAGAGAGAAAAATGTGACCAGATACAAGTCATCCCTAAAGACAAACTGGAATTATCACACAGAGCCCAAGGGAGGTAAGAATGTAAAAGGAGCATGTTAGAATAAAGTCCCGGTTCCAAAGTTCAGAGCTGATCCTAGACACTGGCAACCATTTCAGCAAACAGAGTAAAAGCCGGATTAAAGCTTAACCTTTTGACAAAGGAATTCAAATTGAAATTTTTGTGGCTTCTAAAAGCAGGTTATTTTCACAAGAGGGTTTATATGTCAAAACATGAAAAGTTCTATACTTCAATTATAATTCTGTAATTATATTACAGAATTAATAAGCCCAAACACACACACACACACGTGTGTGTGTATAGAATTTATATATTTTAAAATATTTTTATTTATTTGGTTGCAAGCAGAGAGAGAAATAGAAGAGAGAGAGAGAGGGAGAGAGAGAGAGAGAGAGAGAGAGAGAGGGTGCACCAGGGCCTTCTGCCACTGCAAATGAACTCCAGATGCATGAGCCACTTTGTGCATCTGGATTTATGTGGATATTGGGGAATTGAATTCAGGTCATTAGGCCTTGCAGGCAAGTGCCTTAACTGGTGTGCCATCTCTCCAACCCTAAAATTTATATTCTTAAATGCAATGTGTTTGAGTTCTTCAGAGAAAAATATCAAAAAGAGGAAATTGACTGATATAATGATGTAGACCAATAAGGTCCATGACTTGCTGTAGTCTGCAAGCTGGAAAATTGGTGGTATAATTGAACCCATATTCAAAGGCCAAAAGTGCCAATCAGGGGCAATAGTGCAAGTCTTGATCTGACTCAAAAGCTAAAAATCCAAAGTACTTCTGTCGCTGGGCAGAAGATGATGTCTCAGCTTAGAGAAAGCAATTGACACCCTTCCTCGGCATCTGTGTTCTCCCTGAGCCCTCATGGGATCAGATGCCATCCATGCATGCTGGGAAGAACTGTCTGCTTTATTCAGTTCACCAGCTGAAATGATAATTTCTTCAGAAATACTCTCAAGGACACACCCAGAAATAATGTATTACCAGCTACCTGGGCATCTTTTAGCCTGGTCAAGAAGACACACAGGACTGTTGATCTCAGACAGCCATGGTAAGGGATTGGAAACTAGCTACTAGTTATAAAAACCTACTATAAGGACAGAGTACCATGCCATGGCCTTTATCTAAACTAGCTCAGTTAGAGGGCACAGTACCCCAACAAATGAGGATTTATCTCAAAAAAATGTGATTCAAGAACCAGCGACAATGGTCACATTACTGATGGAGATAAGTTTTGAACATAGGTCAATCATGTGGGTCTCCAAGTATCAGCATGCATTCATAGAGTTGTAGAAGTTAATTTAGGCAGAAAGCCCCTTCAATTATGTAGCTATGGTGAATCAGACCTTACATTTTTCTGTGATTTTTGAATTTTTAAAAGCATAATTTAAAATTTTCTGACATTTGTCAGCAATTAACTCAAATTGCTATAGGTTGATGTGTGCATATTATATTTCTTGGTGAATACCAACCAGTAGCAAGATGTTTGTGTTGGCACACAGTTTCAGTGCTCAAGGCAGACGTGGCAGCTGCAGGGATGCCTATCACCTCTCACCATGAGACTTGCAACATGACTTACATCATGGTGGACCAAGAAACACAGATGAGTGGAACCTAGACTGTAACCTTCAAAGGCCTCACCCAATGACCCACTTCTGCCAACCAGGCCACACCTCCTATTGGTTACACATGACAAGCTGGGGACTGAGAATTCCCAATACATGAGCCTGTGCAAGACAGTCCAGGTTCAAACCATAAGAATCTGTTTTTAATTATTGGCTTCTTGAGTTTTATGCTGTGAAATCTCGGTTGATTTTCAATGTGGCAGTATTCTCCTAGAAATTTTCTCTATGAAACTTCGACTTCATTGGAGCAAATGAGAAAGGTTAATGGTGTTGCAAACATTTCTTAATTTGACTGTACTATGCTCTTATTAATGAAGTACAAAATTACCATTTATTCTTCAATTATCTCTTTAAATCCTATGATGGAGAAAATAACCATTGCGGCTTTGTCATCAAAGAAAATGAAACATAAGATATTAAACAGCGTTATTTTCTCCAATAAAAAGGGAGAAATGAACAACCCAGTCTGATTTGGAATGTCACAGTAGACAGGACAAGGACTAAAAAAGCCTTCCTAGTAATTTCAGCACTTAGTGAAATCTTACCTCCATCCCTGATGTTTGAGATTCTTTATATTGAACTTAGTTTAGTAATAAAGGTTTAGGAAGTGTGTCATAAGAATTAAGGTAATTAATCTCAAGGACTATTCTCTCTGGTTCAAGGACCCACAGCACTTATTTGATATATAAATAGAGAAAGGGGGAAGACATGAGCTGATAGTAATGTCACACTGTACTTTCTATAAAATGGATGTTTCAAGTGAACTTACATACCAAGGATACCTTAAACTCCTTATTTTCATGCAGTAAACTCTCTAGGAAGCTGAGGGCAAAGTGAGGTAAGAGAGGCCCTGAATATGGCAGGAGGTGGCCTAACCCCAAGACAAAAGGCTCTGGCCTGTAAACCCTGGTCTCAGTCATTGGTTATTTCCCACACTGAGCTGTTGATCAAAGAAACCCACAAGGTCCCCTAAAATAAGACAGGCTATGTCAAAGCTCGTGAATACCCACCCAGGCCAAAGACACTACAGATTGTCATCATACAACACCAAGAGACCCTGCTTAATCCAGAATGGTATCCAGCCATGTAGTTCTGGAAAGCATTACACGAACTGCCTGGGGAAGTTGACCAAAGATATTCTGAGAAAGTAGAGGTTATCAATATACAACACTGAATGATGCTACAGAAATGATGAAGACTCATAGAGACCAGTAATGCCAAGAAGTGCTCACCCATGCAATAGAGGCACTAAATCAGGATGGGTAATCAATGGCTTGTTAATTGGCTAAGAGATCTGCTCAGAGGCAGGTAACCCTTAACTGGAACTGGGATCCATGACAATCCCATATGAAAACCAAGAACTTGGGCTCTAAGGGGAAATGCCCACTAACCAGAGATCTACAGAAAGGCTACATCCATTAGAATCTCAACAGATTAACAAAGTTTGTCTCATTTAACCTATACTGATCTCACTTTCCATAGGAGATTCTGTTTGTATGTTTCAGAAGCCAGCGAGAACCGTGGACAACCCAATCCCACCAACAGGACCAGAGATGTTACCTGTCACCCAGATGGGAGATGAATCACCCCCTAACTTATGATATAGAGCCCAAATGAAAGCTTTGAGGAAGTGGTGAGATGAGAAAGAAACTTATCTTCATAGCAACTCAGATAATCTGTGAAATGATAATGTAGACAAACACCAAGGATTCCCAACACAATCTAAAGCAGAAATCCAGAGATTCTTAAGACCTCAACAGTAAGGCAGACCTAAAACTCACCCACCATGACTCAGGGATCTGAGCAGAAGAGGAGGCAGAAAGATTGTAAGAGCCATGGTGGGTGAAAGAGAGAAAAAAAAATCTGGTTACTTCTGATACAATTCATAACCCCCTATCCCATGGTCTGGTCCAGCAAGCCCATGTGGGAAGACCCCCAGTGGGGTGGGAACAGGGAGGAGGGAAATGGGGATACCACCATAAGACTTGTTCATGTAATGTATCTATTTACAATAAATATGGAAAAACACTTTCTGAAACAAAGGAAATAAAAATGTGACAAACTTGCAAATTTTTAATTCATTCTCTCTTAAAAACATGACTTTTGAGCTAAAGATTATCATAAAATTGCAAGGGATCCATGCATGTCATTTGTCTGTTTCTGGAGACAAGAACTCTCTGTACATCCCACACTGTACTTGAACTCACTTTATACCCCAGGCTGGCCTCCAATTCACAAAGAGCCTCCTGCCTTGGTCTCCTGAGTTCTAGGATTCTATATGTGAGCTATCATGCCTGGATTGTACATGGAATTTAAAGCTAGCATTATTTGGTGAAAAATAATGTCTTTATTTCCATTGTTCTCATTGGAAATAAGACATCAAGAATAAAAATGAGTGGGGCATTGGCTGACAAAGAGCTGAGTGATGGTTTAATTCTGAGACTGCCGAATGATTGATGGTGATAAGTTTTTATTGCAAGCCAGTGTCAAAAATAACTTCCAGAAATATGATGATACTGATCAGAACTGAATTAATTTTGCAAGTAAAAAGAACCTTATTTCATCAATGTACAGTAATTTTATCTTCTCATAAAACTTTTATGGTAGTAAAATATATGTAGCATTGTCAGTGTTCAACTTTTGCCCAAGAGCTGAGCAGATAATTCACATTTTACACAATTATTCCTATGTAGGATGCCCTAGGCAACTTATCGATGTGCCGTAAATATATCTTCCTCTCCATTCCCACCACACTAAAAATTATGTGTATTCTGGCCAGTGTTTATTCCTTGACTGGAAACTGCATGAATATTTCCTAAATTATAGAACTGTTCCATTTCAGAAAGCTATTTGGGACTCAGCATTTACAAGGTCTCTCCCTCCCTCCCTCCCTCTCTCTCTTTCTCTCTCTCTCTCTCTCTCTCTCCTTTTCTCATATATATATATATATATATATATATATATATATATATATATATATATATATATATATGCTATTTAATGATTTTGTGGTACAGAGTAAAAGCTAAGAAAAAGTGAAGCATCGCCAACCTCAGGAGGACCCTCAGGCCTGGCCACCACCCTATTCTTATTTTTAAGTAGAAACTCTTTATGAACAAGTCATGTGTTGATGCCACCATTTCCCTCCTCCCTGACCCATTCCACTGAGAGCCTAGAATTTTGCATCCAATTTAGAAAGCGTGTCATGACCCCAGGAGGCCAGACCAAAGTGACACTTCCTCCAGCCAGAAGCCTGGAGACAATTCACAATTATAATAAATTCTATTGGGGGACATTTACTCAAAACTACTACAGCAGGGAGGCAGACAAGGAGGCCTTTGATCCATGAGCCTGGTAGCATTAACCTTCTCTATATAATGCAGTATGGCCTGCCTCAAAAAATAATAAGCTTAAGGAAAACATTATATAAAACTTAATTCCTATATATCAAGAGTTCCCTGATCACCCAAGGAGAATCCATTTACCCTTCAGAAAAATAAGCCCACCTCAACACACGTATGTATATATGCACACACATGCACCTATACAGGCATCATAAATAGCCTATTTTACTTATATCTTCATTGATTATTTTTCTGCATGGGATGGAACCCAGGGCCTCACACATGCTAGACAAGTGTTGTACCACTGAGCTCCATCTTCACGTCTTTTCATCGTTTACTTCTTGAGACAGGGTCTCAGTATGTTTCCTATGCCTTTCTTGAACTCACTCTGTTGTTCATTCAAGCCTTGAACTTGTGATCCTTCTGCCTCAGCCTTCTAAGTAGCTGGGAATCTAAGCCCAGACCACTAAGCTCAGCTATACTTTTATTTTTGCTTGTGTTGGGGTGGGGATAAACTATAAGAATAAACTGTGGGAATGAACTATGGGTAAGAACTGTAAGAATATTTCTTACGACCCTTACAAATAGCTTTTCTGAGAATATTGCTGTGAGATGCTCTTTCTTTGCTAAATTCCTCACTTGGAACTTGCCCTGAAGTTAATCTACAACCACGTAATCCACCCATTTAAAGCAGCTCTTGTGCTATGAGGCAACAGGTAGCCACAAAACAGGATGAATGGAAAGTGGGAAAGACAGAAGAATACTCAGCCTTAGAAAATGTCCCAGAGAAGGCACTGACTAGCAAATGCCAGCACTATCAAAGGTGAGGAGAAAGGACTGAATCTTGAATAAATGACAAGGAAACAGGAATGAGAACTTCTACAACTAAAGTACAGCTTGGACAGAGGCATGACAAACGGCCTTCTCCTCCTCTCCAGTCTGTGCTCTGGGCTCCATTAGCCCATTTAAAGAGTATGGAAACCTTTTCACTGACAGGTTTAAACAATTGGATAAATCATTAATAACACAGTATGCTTTAAGTTTAAAGCTCCAGACAATTCACATTTCCAAGACAAGGAGCGGTTCTAGTTACCTGAAGACTAACATGAGTTGTAATCTCAGAATCTAACTCTTCTTTCTTTCTTTCATTCATTCATTCTTTTTTCTATCTATCTATCTTTCTTTCTTTCTTAACTCATTGACAACCTTTATACATAAAGACAGTATACCATGATCACATTCTGCTCCCACCACCCACCCTTTCTCTCCTCCCAAATCCTCCTTCCACTGAATCCTTTGTTAGTTACAATTAGTCTCTATTCTGATGTCATCATTTTCCCTCTTATTATGCAGGTCTTGTGTAGGTAACATCAGCCACTGTGAGATCATGAATACCATGGCCACTTTGTGTCTGGAAGACAGCATTGAAAAGCCCCCCTCCCCTGTCTTTGGCTCTCACATTCTTTCTGTGATGGTCCCTGAGCCTTGGAAGAATGCATCTTTCAAGTCCTTCATTTTGAAAACTCCATTTCCTTCCATCAAATCAAAAAGTCATATATGATAAGTTAATCCTCAGTATGTCAATGGGAAATTGCTGAAGTATGAAGAAAAGAAAGACACTGTACACCTGTGGCCCAAATCTGAAGGCTGATAACACCTTATACTGGAAGGATGCAGGCCAACAGGTATTTTGTACATCTTACCATATAAAACCCAGCAGTTAGCTTCTTGGTAGTTACCAAATGAGATGAAAATTTAATTGCACACAAAACTATACACAGGCATCTTTATCAGCTTTATTTAGAATGGTCAAAACTTGAAATAAAATTAATTCTTCCGTGAGTGAATGCATAAACTGTGGTACATCTAGAAAACAGAATATTATTGACACTCAGAAATAAGATGTCAAGCCATGAAAACACATGGAGAAACCAAAATGCAGGTAAAACAGGTTGATCTGAAAAGGCTACATAGTGTATGATCTCAGCTAAGATAATACAAAGATGGGTGTCAAATATGGCAAGATGAGAGGGGCAAACAAATGGGATAAGAGACTTTAGGAACAGAGGGACTGTGTGGGATACATTCCCCAAACTCATAGAATGAACAACTTTGGGTGATAATGATGTATCAAGGAACTTCATCAGTGTAGCAAATGGATCTCTCTCCTGAGCATGATGACAGAGGGGAAGGCTGGGCAGGGCAGAGTGGGGTTATAGGAGATCTAATTTGTGTTCACTCTTCCTGTGAACCCAAAACTTCCAAAAATGAAGTCTCTTTAGAAATCAAAAAAAAGAATCATGGCATTTTTAGGAAAATGGATATAACAGGGCATATCCTGTTAGGCAAAATCAGGCAGACTCGGGAGACTAATTAATACCACATGAGTCATGAAACTAGAAAGGGGGTCCTGCAAGGAAGGTGGGAAATAGAGAGGATACAAGTGGTAACAAAGCAAAAATTGGGATTTACGGGAAGAATAAAGGGAGCCAGCTGGAGGGGGACAGTAGCAAAGAGGAATGATTGAGAATAAGGTATAAGGAGACTTATGCATGAAGATTCCATGATGAAACCTATTTCTTTGTATGCTATCCTAAATATTACATAAAAATTAGAAAAATAAATCCCAGCACTAGAATGGTGGGGGCATGAAGATTAAAATTCAATGCCAGACTGAGCTATATAGCAAGGCCATGTCTCAAAAAGCAAAATGACTAAAAAGATGCTTAACTGCCCCCATCATTTTGCTTCGTAGGTTATCTGTCAACTGAACAGACCAAGTAAAGTCTCCCAGTGCTCTTTTGGCCTGAAATTACATCAGGATGGCTGGGGAGGGATATTAGTGTGGGTTCCGAGATTACCTTGTGATGGAAGTTGAGAACCAACAATTGTTTATGCCCTACCTTGCATTTTAAACTAGAATTGCTATCTTTTTCAGAAAAGTTGGTTTACATTATTCCTTTGTGATTTAACAATTGCAACCCTGAAAATAGTACATCCAATTTCTAAACAGTTTCTTTATAATACATGAAAGGTTTCATCAACACATCTCATGTTTGCTTGGAATACACAAGAATGTCAGTCTGAAAATCCACAATAGAAATGTATTAAGAGGCTGGAGAGATGGCTCAGCGGTTATGTGAACTTCCTGTGCAAGTAGGAAGGCCTGGGAGCCTGGAACAGTTCAAATTCCATCTCCAGAACCCAAGAAAACAGCTGGGTGTGGCTATGTGCCTTGTAACCCCAGTCTAGCAAAGAAAGGGGAGCAGATACTAGGGAATCCCCGGGCTCTGGAAAAATAGCAATCTCAGGAATCAGTAAGAGACTCCTGCTCAAACAAGAACAGAGCAAGCAAAACAATGGAGCTGGACAAATGACATTCTACTCTGGCCACCGCAGGCAAGGGCTCTCCACAGGTGAGCACATAGGATACTGCAAGGACACATACACATGCATACATCACACACACACATCACATTGCATTACATACATGCACATACACAAGCAAAAAGGAAATGTATGAGAATGTTAAGGAAGAAATCAGAGAAATTAAATATAAGAGGTGTAAAGCCAAGAAGATATCATTTCCTGTTTGATATTAATATCTATCCCATGCCAGTTCTAATAGAAATCAGACTTTATGCACTAGAATTTGATTTTCCAATAAAAACATGGTTATTTGCTGTGACTGGGAGCAGTGGCAGTAAAAGATCAAGATCCTGATTTCGGCAGATAAAGAAAGAAAACCAGGAGCCAGAAGAACAGATACATTTACCATGTTGTACTCCTGAGTTTTTTTTTTTTTTTTTTTTTTTTTTGGTTTTTCAAGGTAGGGTCTCGCTGACCTGGAATTCACTATGTAGTCTCAGGGTGGCCTTGAATTCATGGTGATCCTCCTACCTCTGTCTCCCAAGTGCTGGGTTTAAAGGTATGCGCCACCACGCCTGGCTTATTTTTTTTTTTGTCTCAAGTAATAAGAACTCTTATACCTCTCAGTAATAACATACTAAGGCCAGGAGAACCTGGCTGAATACTAGGCTATCCATGGTCCTCTGACACAAGGACTGATCCAGACGACCCAGGGAGGAGGATATCCAGCTGATTGGGGATGGGGGAGGGAAGGCATCGGGGAATTGGGGATAACAACTCGTTGTTTGCCCATTGTAACTCATTATGGACAATAAAAAATTAAAATTAAAATTAAAAAATAGTAAAAAAAAGAACTCTTATACAGGTACATACCTATATATGTCAGCCTCTCATTTGGTCAGTCTTTTATTCCACAAATATTTGTCTCCATTTCTCTAGACATGTTTTCCTATTTCCTGTCCCCATGGCAACTTCATATTAACCACGTTGCAGGTGGTGAGCCTAGTAGCAAATCCTCAAATACAATCAACACTTATAGGGCACCTACTGTATGCTTGGCTCAGTCTTCCATGTGGATCATCAAGGATTCCTGTTGTAAAATTGAGGTCATTCTTTCCACTTATCACATCCGCAACCCCCTTCCATTATTGCCAGCATTCTTCAAATATTTTCCCCCCTGTGGGGGGCCCCACTGTACATGTGCTATGCATGTGCACACAGGGACACACAGCACAGAGCAGTCTATACAACCTGTCTATCCCAATGTCCAAGCCACATTGGCTAAGCCCTGGTGGGCCATGGGATGGAACTTTCCTTTAACATGAGACCATGGGGTGCCTGCCACACATTAGGTTCCCTGATGGAGCAGCTGAGACACTGAGTTACAGTATCGTGGTGCTGTGGAGGCTCAAACTTGGTACCCCAGGTTTCCCAATGCTTAGGATTATTTACCCCTTTCTCTCTTCATCATTGCCCACCATGAAGTGCTTGACCCTGGAGGCTTCAAATTAAACTGGTGGCTCAGATGTTAAATCTAGCCAGCAGATGGTCAGAAGAATATAATAATGTGTTGTGGATTCATTGCTACAAAGAGGGAGATTAAGTATGAAAATCTGAAGCCCAGATGCATCCTCAGTCAGTAGCTTTGAGATTTAGTGGACTTTGTAGAGCTGACGTTATATAAAACTGCTGTTTGCAAAGGCCATTCCTATTTCTGCTCCCTCCTTAGGGTGTTGGGCATTCAAAGACAGCTTCTTCCCAGCCTGGCAGTCCTTTCCACACCTTCACCCAGCTGACAATATACTGCTTCTCCTCTTCCCAAAGCCCCACCCTTGCAGTCAGAGCAGGATAAAGCAGTGGGAAACAGCTGCCTGTGCTTGTACAGAAAGTCAGAGCTGGAGGGAGCCAGGTCCCTCACCAAACTACTTCATTAAATAATTCATTTAACAACTTTGCCAAGACCCTGGTGCTACTTAATTACTTGATTGCTTTCTTCTCTCTCTTTTCAACTTTCTTTTAATTGAAAATCCAAACCAGGCATGCCATAGCCTGGGAAGTCAGATAGCTTGGAGACATCTTCTGACTCAGTCTCATTAGGCGTCCAGCCACTAAAAACTATATGACAGTTAGAGGAACCGATGATGCAGGAGCAAACAGATACAATATATATATATATATATATATATATATATATATATATATATATATATATATATATATATATATATATATATATATATATATATATATATATATATATATATATATATATGGAAAAAGACGCAACTAGTTTTCTTCTTAACAAGCTAATTAATGAACTGCAGCCACACAAATGCACCAGACTGAAAACCTGAGAGTTACTCTGAAATCCAGCTGGACCACATGATGCCATAGCAACAAGCAGGACACGCAGAAAGCTGAAGATGCATCTGATAACGCATCACTGTTTAAGGCTATGTGAGTCCAAGTGGGGAGTCTAAGATGTGCTTCTTTTTTTATTTTTTTAATATTTTATTTATTCATTTTCAAGCAGAGAGAGAGAGAGAGAGAGAGAGAGAGAGAGAGAACACCAGGGCCACCACCTTGTGGGTCTGGTTTATGTGGGACCTGGGGAATTGAACCCCGGGGCCTTAGGCACTGGAGGAAAGTGCCTTAACCACTGAGCCATCTCTCCAGCCCTAAGATGTGCTTCTTAACTGAACAATTTACATCTAACATAGGAAGCTGGTGTGGTGGGGGTGGGAATGGTACTATGAGTTATATCCAAATCCAAGGACTCAATATCATCTCAAGATGCCCAGAGACAGCAGTGGTACCCAGCAGTAGCCAAAACAGATATAATTGGATCCCACAATCCTGTTATGTGTGTCTGTGCTGAGGTCCATGAAAGATTACCTTCAAAATAAAATACTCATTCTAGAAACACAAAAAAATTAAAATATCAGCTAGCATTCTAGTGCTTAAAGTTTATGATAGTTTAGCTCTCAAGTTAAAGATTTTACAATGATCTGGAAGCACAGTGGGGTTGATAAGCTGACAGCTGTGTGTAGAAGGAAGAAGGGTTCTTGGAATGGCCTCAGTCCTCCTCATAACCATGAAATAAACCTAAGTGAAGACCACCTTCAACGAGCTCTCTGCTGTCCAGTAGCCTTCAAGTTACCATGTGGTGTTATCCCAGCCCAGTATTAGCTCTGGCCCCATTTCAGAAACCCTAATGGCTCCTCACAGAAGCTTCCTGGGAATGAATCTCAGAGGTGACTCATGGTACAATAAGTGTACAGAGTAAAAAAGAAACAGAGCAGAACAGCTCAGAGCCCAAAGCGGGGCTTATTCCCAGCTTGTTTCTGTCCCATTTGCTGCCTTGTTTTTCTGGTGATTGCCGGAGAACTTGAGCAAGGATAACTTGAAGTGCAATAGACTCACTTGTGTGACGGAGATGATTTCAAGGGAAAATTATATTCTGACTGTGTGGCATGTTGACTACATTTACTAAGATATACAGTATGAGAGAATAATGAATGGATAAAAAGATACAAAAATGTAAAGTTTGGCAGGGAAAGAAATGTGAGGTGTATAGTTCCAGACAAAGAGGCTACTGGCTAAAAGGCAGCTGTAATTATTAAAGAGAGTCCCAGGATAAAGAAAAGCCAGCTGGTCTGCACTGGGACAAAATGAAAGGTGTCCTGAGGGCAAAAACCACCATCATGTGAAAATCTAAATTCTTTTCAAGGAAGAAAGCTTAAATTGAAGGGCTTTCCTGCTAGGGCAAGAACACCTAGGGAAATATTTCTCCAAGGCTAGCCAGAAAGGCATATAGAGGCTGCTACAACAGTGGTCCAAAGTGTCCAGACCTCATCTCAAAATAGCAGCAGAACTCAACAGTGATACACACACACACACACACACACACACACACACACACACACACACACACTATCGGTATCTATATATACATTCAAACCCCTATATCCCACCTGGGGTATCTATTGGTTCCTGGAAATCACATGACTTAATGTGTATTGGACAACAACTTCAAAAGTCCCCATAGTCTTTAGCAGCACCAACAACTATTTAAAAGTCCAAATAGTTATATATGTGTGTTTCAGTTTGTTGGTGGATTTATTATAACTAAACCATGAGTTGATTTTTGAGAAATTTTTCAATCAGATGCCTTGATCAATACCCTGCATGCTTTGTCTTTATTCCCTTTTAAGTCATTTTTTGAGAAGGGTACTGTGGCAGTGAAGGATTTACAGGGTCCACAAAACTGAAAGTGACTAGGGCTAAGAAAGTCCTTGAGCCTGTCAAGGGAGGATCTGTTTTTTCCCTTCATCTTTTTCAGCCTAAAGGAGTTCCCTCCCTAGATTCCTTTTTCTTAAACCTGAGTCCGTCCCTAGCTCTCTTCTTCCATAAACAAGTTCCCTTTCCAAGGTTAGTTTCCCTTCCTTTCCTGGAATATTAAGATTCTGGAAAGAGAACTGGAGAGATGTCTCTCTCTCTCTCTCTCTCTCTCTCTCTCTCTCTCTCTCTCTCTCTCTCTCTCTCTCTCTCCCTCTTCCTCTCATTCCTTAAAAATAAATAAATAAAAATATTTTAATGAGATTCTTGAAAGACTGTCCCCTTTCCTAAGAAACCTGGCCCTCTCCCTAGAAACCTGGCAGAGGGACTGGACCAACCATCCTGTTCACCACCCATTGAGTTCATAAAAGACCCCAATCTAGGTTTCTTGGTGGGCTTTCCCATTATCAGAACACCACTTATACCTACTCTTGGTTGGAAATTCTGAATTCTTTCCTTCTCTTAAGCGCAATAATCTCTATAATAAACTCTTTCCAAACTTAAACTTATATGGTCTACACATGTCATTCTTTGAATTCAGAAGACAAGAGCCCAGAGGTCACTGACTCTCGAAGCTTTGAGTCACCATGAGTGTCTGTCTAGGCACTCTCACTCCTGAAATATCACCCATCCAAGAGCTGAGAAAGGCCCTGTTGCTCTCAAAGACACTCTAAATTCTTATATCTGTACTCTTGAAAGAAACAAAGCTGGAAGTCACAGTTTAGATAAACCTTAAGCCAGGCTGCCCATAAACACATATGCAAGGCTTACATTATTCGGACCTTCTCAAATCACAGACCAACTCTAAACATTGCCTTTATCTTCTTGTCAAGAAGGTTCAGAGATATTAAATCAAACAGCACTACCTATAATTGCATGCCCTAAAATGAATGCTAATGTGACACAGAAACTCTAACAAAGGTCAAATCACTTCCTCCTGTGCAATTTTATCTTTATTGCCACTGTCATGACTGCAGTGTTCATTGCTGCCTCGGATCGCTTAGTTGTTGAGGTGTTCTTTGGAATTCACAATAAACCTTTACAATCGGGCTTGGTCAGATGTTGGAATATACCTTCTTCTTCTTCTCAGCTTCCTAACTTTTTCCTTCTTATTTCCATCAGTTACTCAATATGCCCACTTCTATATCATAATGTTCCTGAAATATTGCATGAAGTCACCATGATTAATTCATTCAAGCACTAGCCAGGGATTGTTTCTTAGAATTATGACCAAAAATAGTGTTTTCATGACTATTTCTTAGTTAAACCCATTGTTCCTTCTAAGTCAGATGTGATAATTTCATCTAACTGAAAAGTGGAATTTCTTCTTATGAATATCTAATATGCTCCCATTGTTCCAGCACATCAAGTTTACAGGAAACCAGGCCATTCTTCCTGCCTTCATAGTTTGTCACTTCTAGTGTGTGTGTGTGTGTGTGTGTGTGTGCGTGTGTGTAAATTTCCTTATGAGCACCCTTAAAATGAATAATTAAAAGGGTAAAATAACTTTATTAATATATTTTACTTAATGTGACACTTCATTCTTATATTTTTATCTATAATATTCCATTACTTAATATAAAATATTAGTGATGTACTTTACATCTTTATTTGTATTAAACCTTCAACATTTTGTGTATATTCAATAATCACAGCACATCCTCACATTCTGAGTGCTTGCCCTGTATTTTCAGCACTTGCATGTGGCTAAATGGCTGTAATGTTTGGTAGCACCACATAGAGCATACATATTTTTTTCATGTTTTCTCTTTATCTTTTTATCTGTTATAACAGAACACCAATATTTTACCTTTCAAGCATTTTTGATTGTTTTGTGTCACTTGCAATTTCTCAGAGCTTTTCTCTTTTGTTATCATTCTCAAATGAAAAATATATAGATATATGACAGAGGCCATGTATTCTTGCTGACTGGATCCAGGAAGTTCTCACATCTGTGCAAACTGGAGGCAGATGTTCTTGTTGCTTTCACTCTAGCGGGCCTGTTTTTTCCTTTGAGTCAGATTTTGTTTACTTGGTTTTCCCTTGCCTGGAGAGCTTTGTACATTCATATTTAAAAGTAAAGACCTTAGTGATTAATGTGAGCAGGAGACATGGATTTCTTCTATTGACATACAGGGAGCAGCTGCTGGGCTAGGGACCAAGAAGCCTTCCAGGCCTCTCTGGTCTGGTCCTTGCAGTTTTCCTGCCCTGCAGGGCTCTTTGTGTGTGCTTCTGGACAGGCACAGTGGTTTTTGGCAGGCTAACATGTTACACTGCCTAACTTTCTGGGTGCTACAGGGTAGAGGATATGCTCAGAAGGGAAAGATGCTCACTGACAGCTCTTCCAACTTGAACTTTCTATAAATCCCATCCTTTCTCCATTTCTCATGTCCCTCTTGCCAGTGATGAGCCCCAGAATCTTTCTACATGACTGGCTTTAGTTGTGTTACGTTTATAAATAAGCTTTTTGTCTCTGAGAATGTAATTAGATGATGTCATCCACTGAAGACCCAAATAGCTGTATGGTTGGTTTCAATTGTCAATTTGACTAGATCAAGAAATGCCAAGGCCATTAGTGAGTCATGCACACCTTTGGATGTGTCTGTTAGGATGTTTCCTCACAGGGACAATGTGGTAAGACCCACACAAAACAAACAAATCCAGTGGCCATGCTTACAAACTGGTCACTCACCACTGTGGGCTGTCTGGACTTGGGATACCTGGAAAAAGCACTTGAGGTGGGGATGCTAACACAGCAGTGATGTTGGAAGAGGGCATGGGTAGCCAGCATGGGACAGGGAAGGAACTGAGTGACCGTCTTGCTGGCTCAGCTTGGACCTCTGGGAAGCATGAACAGCAATTGTCACCACAGTCACAACAGCTGGGGACACTGATCTAAGAGGGTCACCAACAGTGTCCACAAAGTGGGGCTGCTTCAGCTTTAAAAACTCTTTTCTGTCACTTTAATGTAGGAAGATGGCTATATGTGTTCACTGTTCTGTCTTGAACCAACAGTTCCTTGATGTTGCTTTGTTTCTACCAGGAGAAGAAAATGTTCCTGAACAGAATGCATAACACCATTATTTAGAGGAAAGTATCTAAAATTTCAAAAATATCCCAATTCTTCTAAGGAGAAAGTGGTGACAGTACAGAACCAACAAAGAGTTCTTAACACTTCCCCAATCTCTGATGGCACTATCCCCACACCACTGCCATCTATTAGCATTGAAGTAACACTGAGATTTAAGCCAAAATGTCTTGATCAAGATTTTCAAGAAAGCAAGCGCCTTTAGCCACCGAACCATCTTTCCAGCCCCCAAGATTTCCTAGAGGAAAAAAAACCATACACAGACTAACTTGCCCTATTCCATGCCATCCACAAGCCTCTAGGAATGAGCAGCTGTACCTTAGTCTAGTAGCATCATGTGAGCCGAAATTCTGATAGATCTTTCTATGACATAGGAAGTGTGCCCTCCACCATCCCAAGAAAGAAGGGAAAATGGGGAAAATCCTCACCCAGGCCACAAGTAATGCATTTAAATGTAATCTTTTATTTAATTCCCCCAACTAATCTATCTACTACCCACTTTCTGTTATAAAGTTTCAAATGCCAAAAGAATAATTAATTTTCCTTGAGTGAAACCAGCAATAAACACTAGAGCTGGTACTTATTTCCCTGGCTTTGCAATCCCAAAGGCATATTTCTTCCTCATGATCAGTTCCAAAGCTTGAAAGCTTTTTTGGTATCCATGGATTCTAGTTAGGCTCAGACACAGCATCAAGTTCAATCAGTTCATTAAATTTGTTTATTCTAAGTTTTGTAATGGACAGAATGATTCCAGGTCCCCATTGTGGTGAGGTCTGGGCAATTTAATGATTCCTGCTTATCAAAAGGGGAACCAGTCCATTCACCACGATCAATCTTCCAGGAGACAAACAATGGGGAGAATATTAAGATTGCAATTTCCTTTTTGCATTTATTTGCCTACTAGAAAATACACCTGATAGATTCCCAGACAGTTCAGAGAGGTCAGACTCTCAGACCCTTCCTGGGAACATGGCAGATATTAGATTGTTTCTAGTACGGTCTTTTTGGAGACATAGCTCTTGTAACATGCTGTCTTTCAGGAATTGCCCTGCTGCATGGTTGCCCAAACCCTTCACTTGAACCTTACTCCCAGGTAAATTCAATGCTAAACATGAGCAAACAAAATAACCCTTTGCATCTTTTCCAGATTTTAGTCCTGAACTCTTTTAGACTTGGTGTATGACTTCCCACAAGCCTATGATCAGACTGACCTTCTTTGCATTCTTTATAATTCATATGCTTGCTGCAGGATTAGATGTTTTAGTAGACAACTCCACTATTCTGGGACAAATATCCAACCAGACACAGCTTCCGGGAGGAATGGGATTTATTTCAGTTTATAGATTGAAGGGAAGAAGCTCTCTCCCTTTCACAATCCAAGCAGAGAGAAACCAGAAGCAGCCAGCAAATACCAAAAAACAACAAGCAGGGACCCTTCCAGAGCTTAGATCTCTGCATACCTTTGGGCTGGAATTCATATAGGCCCGCAGTGATGCACCCCTTGTAGCAGGAGTCTGCCTGCTAGGGGCTGAAGCTACAAACTCAATTTTAATGAAACACATGACTCTATGAGGCCATAAATTCAACCTACCAACCACAATGTCTAAGGTTTTTAAGTTCCAGAGGAAGATAAACTCCCAGAATAAAATAATGGTTTGGGGTTTAACAGACCATAGTCTGGCATTGGATCTAATAAATGACATCAAAATGACAAAAAGATGTCCTATAGTAAGTTTCAGTGATGGTGTCAAGAGAGAAAGAACTGTCCCAAGTGTGCTGATGTGATGAGAGCAATTTGATCTAATGGAAAGATTCTGACTTTTCTGTCCAAAGAACGTCAAGAATTGGTGTGGACTCCCCATTTCAGTAACAGAAGGTAGTAAGCAGATTAATGCTTGGGGCTTCCATTCATCTAGCCGGTTCCTTCTATAAGAAAGTTACAAGGATCAAAACGATTAGGAGTAACAGTGAGCTTAGAAACTGGTAAAAGCCATGAGAAACTGTCTCCAGAACAAGCAGTTAATGTCTGAACATTGTTCCCAATGAAATCCACTCCCTGTGGGCTTTTCTACTGCACTGTTCGCATCATATATTAACAGGAAGCCCATACTTAGAGTAAATGAAAACTAAAGCCATTATAATTCCCCATCTCTATGCAAACAATACCAGACTTAGTGGGCATAATTCTTTAGCCATATAAGACATAATTCTAGGACCAAACATAAATAAGTTAGATGCATGCTTTAGGAAATACCTGCACCTAAGGGTGCAAGTTGCTGGCTAACCAACCTGTTCTTTAAAATTAACAAGTTGTTTAATCACAACTTATATCAAAACCCTGTTCTCAAAATATCTCATTTATCTTCGAGTTATCTAATGTTTTGTTAATTTGGGTCTTACACTAAAACCTGCATTTGGCCAATTATCTACAGATCACCACATGATACTAACCTATATAGTATCAGTTTGAGAATGGGACTAACAAATCTGCCTGTGTTCAAGCTTGAAAATACTGAATGAAAATTGGTGAAATTTCCATGACCTTGACAGATTCTGACAGGTCTTGTGAGGTGGTGTCCCTGCTCCAATATCTCATAGGACATATAAGTGACTATCTTAATTTCATTTATTTATTTATTTATTTATTTATTTATTTATTTATTTATTTATTTATTAGCAAGCAAAGAGAGAGAGAGAGAAAGAGAGAGGGTGAGAGAGAGAGAGAGGGAGAGGGAATAGTATATCAGAGCCTACTACCACTGCAAACAAACTCCAGATGAATGCACTACTTTGTGCATCTGGCTTTATGTGGATAGTGGGAATCAAACAAGCAAGCACCTGTAACTGCTGAGCCATCTCTCCAGCCCCTATGCATTTGTTTGATCGGACAAACTCAGTGGCACATTCTGTCTACATCTGCTATTCTTTTTCAATGGAACAACCAGTTAACTGTCCATCCTACATTGGCTGTGAGGGAGGCTAAGAGAGTGGCATGTGTGGGCACTAATGCTGATTACTGTCTTCTGTTTGATTTCATTTAATTCTCACAAGAATTGTGGAAGATAGGCATGGTCGTTCCATTTTCAGTTTAGGAAACTTAAGCCCAAAGAGGTTGAGTAAATCAGAAAGTCATGGAACTAGCATTTGAATCTTGGACTTGACTGGCTTTCTGATTTGTAAAGTGCCACTGGGTGTCTATTTGAATATGGTGGGCTAAAATATTCTTATTTTTCTTTTTTAAATATTTTTATTTATTTTCAAGCAGAGTGAGATAGAGAACCAGGGCTGCTAACCATTGCAAACAAACTCCAGACACATGTGCCACTTTGTGCATCTGGCTTGACGTAGGTACTGGGGAACTGAACCAGGTCCTTAGACATTGCAGGCAAGCACCTTAACTGCTGAAACATCTTTTCTTGAACCATCTCCAGCCCTTACTTTTATTTGTTGTTATAAAGAAAGAAAAGAAGTTTATAAAGCAAATCTGATGACCCCGATAAGAATGTTTAGGTAGATTAACTACTGATGGAAGTGTCAGTGGTGAGGATGACCCAGCAGCAGAGAAGAGGAGCTCAGTGGACCATGTGGAAAGTGTTTCATATTTGCTTATATTTTATGATCTCATTTTATATGCTTTCTCCTATAATTAAATGACTGTATTTGTGTTCTGACTTTATAAGTTATACATACTCATTGCATAAATAAAACTTAAGCAGATGAAAGGCTGGAAATATGGCTCAACAGTTAAAGGCATTTACTTGCAAAATCTGACAGCCTGAGTTCACTTCCCCAATACCCACGTAAAGCCAGATGCACAAAGTGGCACATGCGGCTGGAGTTTATTTGCAGTATCAAGAGGCCCTGGCATGCCCATTCATCTCATTCATGTATTTGCTTGCAAATAAATTAAAATCTCATTTTAAAAAGCAGATGAAGAAATTCAGCAGGAGCTCCATACTGATGCCATCACAGTCATACTGGATGGAATAACACAGAATAAACACCTTTACTTTTGGGAAAATGAGCCATGATTTCTCTAACATGTTATCTTTGTAATATGCTTTTGGCACTCAACAGTGTGATGCACAATTTTTTTTTCATTGCTATGGAGTAACATTATGTATACGGATTCCGGTTTTATAGCCACCTACTGGGGGGAATTGTTTCTACTTCGTTATATGTATAAACATCACTGCATTGTACATTCTGGGCACCTTGTCCTTTGCCTACTGATCAGACCTCTCAGAAATGAGATCTAAGGATGGATCAAAAGGCATTTGAACTGTGGTTTTATTCATATGGTCAAGCTAACCTTCATCGGGACACTTGTAGATTTACATGTAAACCAAATTGTTTGAGTTGCCAATAATTTTTCTTCCCTTTGATATTTTTCTTCCAGTTTGAAGGAAGTATAAGTATTTTGGTCTCTCTATTTTCTGTTAAGTTCTCTCCTGAGAAAGACTAAGAAATTTGTCTGACTGATAAATTTGAGAAGAGTCAACTGTGCATGCTTACTTACTCTCCCTTCTTCATCTTGAAGGTCACAGATAAGCACACAGTGTTCCTTGCTCCTGCAAAAGCTAGTTCACATTTAGTGTCAGGCCCTGGTCAAGTGATGTATGTGTCTAGGTGAGTAGTCTGTAAAGCCTGAGTCTGCTTAGGTCTGAGGTTTAATATTCAAAAGACCATTTGTTTCCCTTATGCACAAGGAAGGGAGATGTTATTTATAGTACATTCTTTAAAAGACCTAGTTTATAGAGCCAAATTTCACACACCCTTATCAAACCAGTAAATTACTAATGCTTTTAACATTTGCTATTTTATAGCTGAGCACAAATATCCCATTATGTTCATATGTTACTCTTTGATTACCTGATAGCTTCGCACCTTTAAAAATATTAATTAAATAGGACATAGTGTCTCACTCCTGCAATCCTACTATTCAGAAAAAAAGAGGCAGAAGGATGTTTGGGTGCAGCCTGAGCTACACACTGAGTTCAAGGCCAGTCTTGACTACATAGCTTGTCTCAAGAACAAATTAGTTGAATATTTTAACTACTCATGTTACTTTCTCATGTTCAATAGAAACATACACCTTTTTATGGCTTTACAAGAATTCATTTTAATTAAACTATGGATTCTATTAAATATTGCTACTGCAAGTAGGACTTCCAGATTTGTTTGAGGAGTGAAGAATCAGCTTACTTCCTCCTCCTAGGTTATACATACATTTTGACCATAAGAGATGGATGCTGGGATTTGTAATACATTCATCCTTTTGCAATGTTACCCTGACCCTATC
The DNA here is from genome assembly GCA_004024765.1 of Zapus hudsonius. Lineage (NCBI taxonomy): Eukaryota > Metazoa > Chordata > Mammalia > Rodentia > Dipodidae > Zapus > Zapus hudsonius. Next base: position 49,720 of record PVHP010007807.1, read on the forward strand.
CTATTCTTTTCTATAGTTCAGGAGGCTGAGCCATTGTTGAAAGTCATTATTGGAAAAATACTCTTTGTACATCCTAATTATCACAAAGGAAAATAACACTGGTTTTTAGATTTACCAAAGCCCCACACCAAAAATATGCATGACACATAAGCTTCGGGTAAATAGCTTCACTTCTTTATTCATCTTTCTTTATTTTAAAAGTAGAGGGGATTCTGCTTTTCTAAACCCCTCACATAGAATACGCTCTACTTCACAGAAGTGAGATGGGAAAATTTTATTTTATTTTATTTTATTTTGCCAACAAAATGCTTTAATAGTTACAAAGTGTCTAGTTTTCTTACTGAAGTAAGCTGAACTCTATGTTAACACCAGACACCCAGAGCCCCCAGGGAGCTGGTGTGGATTAAGGTTGAGTATCCAGGGAAGTGCCTCTCAAAAGATGATCTTTAGGGATGGCTTGTCCTCCTCCAGGGCCCGCAGCTGATCTTCCACCTCCTCTGACCAGTATATGTCATACAGGACTAGCTGCTGCAGGACACAGCTGGGTTTCCTAAGGTTCTCCATCAGCTGCAAGATGCCCAAGTCCCCCATGCAGTTGTTGCTGAGGTCCAGCTCCTGCAGGGTGTGGTTAGCCAGCAGGACCCTGGCGAGGTTGCTGCAGCCAGCATCAGTCACTTCACAATCCCCAAGACAGAGCACACATAGCACAGTGCCTGGCTGGCTCAGAGCTTCGCACAGCTCCTGCACACCTGAATCGCCCAGCGGGTTGCTACTCATCTGCAGCTCCAGCAGAGACCGGTTCTGGGCCAGCATAGAGCAGAAGTGGGAGCAGCAGGCAGCGGTGAGACCGCAGGTCTTCACCCACAGTAATTCCAGCTGGCAGTCAGGCTCCCGCAGGCTCTCACACAGCAGCTGGTCGCCCTCATCCCCCAGCTCATTGCTGGCCAGGCTGAGTTCCTTCAGGCTTGGCATGGATCTGAGGACACGGTCCCTGCAGCCATCGGCAGTGATGTCACACTCCCAAAGCCACAGGTTCTTGAGCTTGCAGCTGGGGCGCAGCAGCCCTGGGCACAGTGCAGCGATGCCTGCATTGCCCAGCTTGTTGCTGCCCATGTCCAGCTCTCTCAGTGAGGCCTTGGAGGCAATGACGTTACACAGATCCTTGCAGTTGGCTGATGTAACGCCACAGTTCTCTAGCTTGAGTGTCTCCAGCTGGCAAGCAGAGTCTTTCAGGCCCCGGCATAGTACTTGGACACCAGCCTCCTGGAAGTCATTGTTGCTCAACACCAGCTCCTTAAAGTTGGGTTTGGCCTTTAGCACGGAGACCAGGGGCTCACAGCTAGTGACTGTGAGGTTACAGTACTCCAGCTGAAGCTTCTCCAGGCGGCACTGGGGGTCCAGGAGCCCGTCACAGAGCAGCCAGATACCTGCGTCCCCCAGGGGGTTGTCATTGAGATGCAGCTCACGCAGGGTGGGCAAGGAGCGCAGCACTCCAGGCAGGACACCACAGCCAGCTTCAGTCAGGGAGCAGTTCTGGAGGCTCAGTTTCTGGATCTTGCAAGCAGATTTCTGCAAGCCCTGGAGCACCAGGTGCACTCCACCATCGCCCAGCTCATTGGTGCGCAGACTGAGCTCTGTCAGGGCAGGGTTGGCCTGGACTGCAGAGCTGATGTCCTTGCAACGCACCTCAGTGAGGCCACAGTCATCCAGCCTGACCACTTGGTACTGCTGGATCTGGGGGAGGAGCTCCATCCACCTGGCATCACTCAGCTGTTCACACTGGATGTCAAGACTCATGGTGGGTGAAGAACGTTGCCTGGCACCGTCGCCCACCCAGGGCGGAGCCTCAAATCTCAGCCCAGTGGCCCCCTGGGGAAAATTTTATTTACAGCTTGTCATATTTTGTTTTTAATATATAATAAAACCAATCAAGTATTATTTTCTTTCTTTAAATATTTTATTTGAAGGAGAGAGACACAGACAGACAAAATGGGTACGACAAGGCCTCCTACTGCTGCAAATGAACTCCAGACACATGCACTACTTTATGCATTTGAATTTACCTAGATACTGGGGAACTGAATTGGGGCCCTCAGGCTTTTCAAGCAAGTGCCATAACTGCTGAGCCATCTCTCCAGTCCTCCAAATAAATAATGTGTAACCATCCATTTTCCAGTGCCTTTAACAGAACATCTGAGGTTGCATACTTTATACAGAAGGTGAGTTTAGTTTTAGAGGTTGATAATATAAGATTGGGTGGTGTCATCTGCTTAGTCTCTTGTTTGAGCCCCTTGATTGGATTGCAGGTTGATGGAAAACTCAAAAGCGAGCCAAGGGATTATCCGCGGTTCAAGATGGCTGACTAGCAGACAGGCCACGTCCCTCGGGAAACAAGGGTCAGGGTTTTCAGCAGGGATCCAGGTCATGGACATAAGCTTCAGTCACGCTCTGAGCTGCAGATACCTCCCAGCACAGGATTCTCACCAGTGGAAGCCTCCATCGAGGACCAGCACTCGCCGGAGGTAGTGAATTGTCACGAACCAGCAAGCCCGGCCAGAGCAGCCTCAGCCTGCCGGCCGAAAGAGGCTTTTCCTCAGCCTCTGCTGGCTTCCCTTGGGTTCCCTCCCTCTGCGTGTTCTGCGCGTCTATCCTGTCCCTCCCGGGCCCTTGAGTGTCTCTCATTTTCAACTTTTTTTTTCTTTTTTTCTTCTTTTCTTTTTCGCTTGTTCCTATGTAACCCCTCCCCCATCCTCCTGGTCTCCAGCGTATGTCCCGCCCCTCCAGGTCCTTGCTAATCCATATCCTTGCTTAATTTTTGTTTTTGTTTTTGTTTTTGACCTGCTGACCCGGACCTGGGATCATACGTGGCCCCTCCCCCCAGGCTTTCAGGTCCCCAGCACATCTGCCCCACCCCTCCAGGCCCTTGCTAATCTATATCCTTCCTTAATCTTTTTACTTTGTTTGTTTTGTTTTGTTTTGTTTTTGGCCTGCCAACTGGAACCTGGGCTCTTACATAGCCCCTCCCCCCGGGATCAACATCTCCAGCACATCTGCCCCACCCCTCCAGGCCCTTGCTAATCCATTTCCTTGCTTACTTTTTTTATTTGTTTATTTGTTTTGACCTGCCAACTGGGACCTGGGCTCTTACAGAGCCCCTCCCCCTGGCCTCCACATCTCCAGCACATCTGCCCAGCCCCTCCCTTCAGGTTTTTGCCAGTATTTTTTCTTGTTTACTCCTTTATTTTATTTTATTTTATTTTTTCCCTCTTTTTTCTCTTCCCTTTTCTTTTTCTTCCCTCCTCTGTGGTACTTTCTGCCCATCGAACCTTGAGGCTTCCTTAAGACCTTACCCCGGGGTTTTCCCTGCCTGTCTACCCCCGCAGTTTCCCCAACCCCAGCGCCCCAGGGTATCCCAGCCCACTGATTCTGTGTAATCCCCAAGCACTGGTCCCTGAGGTATCCTCAAGCTCCGGGTCCTGCAGTTTCCCCACGTGCCTGTCAGGTCCTATGGTTTGCCCACAACCTGGTTCCCACGGTTTCCCCATGTGATAAATAGTCCTTGGGCAGCAGTGACAGGCAGCTGACACCCTACCCCATCGTACCTTACCCCTAAGGGGCCCCACACCCCCTAGCAGGCTACATAGGACCTGGAACCCCACCCTCTGCCTACTTAGTCCCCATAGCCTCACACCCTCCTGTAACAGGGTACCGCCAGTATCACCATCAAAGTCCAGCCAGTGACCTGAGTGCACACACACTCACAGATTAAACAAGTGAATGCCCAACCCTACCTGTGGAGTCCAGTGTACTCCCAGAACACACTAGCAAAGTGAAATCAGATCAAAGGCATCCCACCAATCAACTCAACAGGAATCGAAATGGGCAGACCTCAACGCAAGAATATATCACCAGCTGAGGAAACCATGCCAAATGGCAACAACGATGCCACCAAAGAGAGTGAGCAGAGTCAGGCCCAGGAAGACAAGACAATAATCCCTGCTCATACTGGTACAGATCTTGAGGAAATCTTAATGTCAGTCATGCAAGCAAAGATGGAACAACATATTGAAAAAGTTCAAAGTCAGCTCATTAGATTTGCCACCAGGCTTAATATAATTGAGGAGAACCTAATGGACTTCAGAAAAGACATATCAGAACTAAAGACAAACCTGCAAACTGAAGGTATCAAAAACCAGCTTTCCAAATTAACTGAAGACATCTGCAAATATAAGAATGACTCTCAGGAGGAAGTAATTAAATCAAACCTTGAAATGAAAACACATCTCAACAGGATGATGGAAGCAAACCAAAAAGTAGCAGAAAACAAAAACCATCTTGAAATAATAAGAACGTCCCTAGAATCTCTTACTAACAGGATTAACCACTGAGAAAACAGAACCTCAGACATGGAAGACAAAACAGAGGAGAATTCGTGAGAAATCAGAAACGACAAAATTCAAAAGAGCAAGTGAACAAGACTCAAGGGAAATGTGGGATACCATAAAAAAACCTAATCTCAGGATCATGGGGATCCCAGAAGGAGAAGAAAACCAAGCTAGGGGCATAGAAAATATTTCCAAAATAATTATGCAAGAAAACTTTCCACATTTGGCAAGAGATAGGCCTGTACATCTAAAAGCAATACGGAGGACCCCAAACAAATTGGACCAAAAGAGGAACACCCCAAGACATATCTTAGTTACAATGAATAGGATTGAGGATAAAGAGAGAGTTCTTAGAGCAATGAGAGAAAGGAAACTCACATATAAAGGAAAACCCATAAGAATCACCTCAGACTTCTCCAGAGAAAATTTAGAAGCCAGGAGACCTTGGAACAAAGCGATCCTAGGCCTAAAGAAGTATGGATTCCAACCTAAACTACTGTACCCAGCAAAGTTATCCATCATAATAGATGGAGAAATGAAAGTATTCCATGAAACTAACCAGCGCTACAGTTACTTGAACACAAAGCCAAACCTTCAGAAGATACTTCACGAGATATCCCACGTAGATGAGACAAATATTCGACCTCAGGAAAGGAACAGAGAACAAGCAAGGTAACACCAAATAGATAATAAAACAGCTCAGATACCAACCTCCATATTCTCTCCAACATGGCAGGGTTTAAAGCAAACCTCACAGTTATAACTTTGAATATAAATGGAATCAACTCTCCTATAAAAAGACACAGGATCGCTGGTTGGATCAGCAAAATGGACCCCTCCATCTGTTACCTTCAAGAAACACACCTTATCGCTAAAGACAGCAACCTACTGAGAGTAAAAGGGTGGAAAACAATTTTCCAGGCATGTGGAAATAATAAAAAAGCTGATATAGCTACTCTAATATGTGACTAAATAGACTTTAAACCAACAGCAATAAAAAAGAATGATGATGGTCACTTCCTACTCGTCAAGGGAACGATACAACAGGAAGACATTACTATAGTAAATATGTATGCACCAAATGCAAGGGCCCCTCGATCATTAAGCATAAATTACTCAAAAGCAAAGCAGATCTAGATGTCAACACAATCATAGTAGGAGAATTTAACACTCCACTGTCATCATTAGATCATCTAAACAAAAGACAAGCAAGGAAATAAAGTTGCTAAATAGCACCATAGACAAGCTAGGGATAACAGACATCTACAGAACATTCCACCCCAAGGACAGAGATTACACATTCTTCTCAGCAGTGCATGGAACTTAT